>BQNB010066420.1:0-13394 GCA_026074375.1 Tanacetum coccineum
ATAACGTCCGAAGAAGAAGATGCTTCAGAAACATTTTCTGGAATTGGAATGCCAAAGAATGGATCGTTATTCATATGTTCAACATCGTTAGAAATGACAGGAGATTAAGTTTTGGGTGTTGTTTGTGAGTTACGAGGTGATGGTGCATCTTGGTCAACAGTTGTTGAGGAAGGTGAACCGGTTGATTTAACGGGTTCTGGAGCTACTACTTTAGCAATTAGAGCAATGATTTCAGGTGTTGGGCGATCAACACTTGATGGAGGGTTGAGTAATTCATCAAACAGTGTTTGAAACAAAAAATCCCAATCAGTTCTTAAAGGTGGTATAAACGGTGTTGAAGGAGAATGGTTTGGCACGAGTCCTGAACTGATTATTGTAGGAGTCATTTCATAAAGTGCGGGTTCTAAACTGCTGTGTTTAGAAGTCATCGCTGTTAGCTCATCAAAATCTACATGCATTGTTTCAATGATTCGTCTGGTACGTCAGTTGTAAATTTGAAATGCTTTCTTTGTGGGTGCATAGCCAATGAAAATACCAATATCAGCTTTCGGTTGTAACTTACCCAAGTTCTCGCTATCATTTGTTGGATAACAAAGTGCACCAAATACGTGGAAAAGTGATAAGTCAAAAAGTTTGTCATGTAAAAGCTCATATGGTGTTTTCCTGTGATGAAGACGTATGATGGAACGATTTTGGGTGTAACATGCGGTAGTAACTGCTTCTGCCCATAAGAATAACGGAGCTTTTGCATAAATCAACATTGTGCGGGCACCTTCAATTAGCGTATGATTACGTCTTTCAATGACACCATTTTGCTGTGGAGAGCGAGCAACAGATGTTTCATGAGAGATGTCAACCTTCTCATAATATTCACGCAAACTCTGATTAACAAATTCAGTTCCATTATCTGTTCTGATTCGTTGGACAGGTACTTTAAACCGCACTTGGATCATCTTGAGAAACTTGATTATGAAATCTGGAGCTTCATCTTTTGACCTAAAGCACTTTACCCATGTAAATCGAGAGTAATCATCGACAATGACGAGGATGTATTTCTTTCCATTAACACTTGCGACACGCATTAGTCCACAAAGATCCATGTGAAAGAGATAGAGTTTTTCTTGGTTGGTGTCTTCAGATTTAGGTTTGTGGGGTTTCTTCTTGCTTTTGCCCATTGCACACGCTGAACACAGATGGTCCTTTTCAAACTTTAGCTTAGGGAGACATCAAACAAGACCGTGTCTAGCTAAATGGTTGATTGCACCAAAGTTTAAATGAGATAGACTTCGGTGCCATAGCCATGACTTAGTCTTTGAGGCCTTTGACAAGAGACATATAGGAGAGGACGTCATCATATCTCTAAGAGACAGAGTATACAGATTGTTTCCTCGAGATCCAGTCAATAGATCAACACCTTCTAGATTGCGAATGAAGCAGGTGTTTTGACAAAAAGCAACTTCAAGGTTCGAATCACAGAATTGCCTCATGGAGAATAAGTTATGTCCAAGTCCTTCCATGTAGTTAACCTTTGAGATCGTAACATTCCCAATCTGATAATCACCATATCCCAATATCTTTGCCACGTGATCATTTTTGAATTTTACAGTACCAAAAATTTTATTGACGAAATTGGTGAGCTGAGAGCCATCTCCGGTCATATGCTTGGAGCAACCGGAGTCCAAATACCAGAGAACAATCTGGACAACGTGCATTCATCAAGAGAGAAAAATGGAACATCGGAAACTATGGATCCTCAAGATTTACTGGGTTCCTTTTTTTCAACAGATATAGATTTAATAATCTTAGGTTTGCTAACGGGAACATTAGTTTTAGATTTCCTAGGTTTCCTTGAGTAAACCAATGTTACTTCAGGCTTAGATGTATCACTTTCTAGAGCAGTTGGTTTCCTAAGGGGCACTTCAGTAGTTAGAGTAATCCTAGTTAAAGGGCACGCATTTCCTACTATAGTGAAGGTTCGACCAGTAGGTCTCCAAGAGTATCCAATATTTGTGAACACCTTTCCTGTTGGTTTCCAAACTTTTCTCTTTGAACTTTTTTTAACAGATTTAGATTTATCACGAGCATTCACATCATTGATAAAATCAAGAACACATAAATCATGATTATCAGAAAGCATACAACCATTATACTTAACACATAAAAGTTCAAAATTCGCATTAAGCTTGGAATGCTGCACATTTGCAGTTCCGTTAGGTTCCACAACATAATTCTTATCTTTCAAACTAGATTTAACTATCCTAGAGTGGACTTCTACTTTATTCTTCTGAGTACAACTTGGTGTTTGTTGAATCTTATCTTTCTTTATATTGCCTGAAGGCTATGATCCGCTAGCACTAGTAGACGGTTTTACTCCTGTAGAAGATAACATAGGTTTGTTAAAAACTAGGTTTGATGAAGAAACTGTTTTGTGTTTGTGTTTCATGAGGATGTGATGGGCTCAATGAATCTAACACTTTTGTCCTTGTTCTTTAGGGTCACAGCCACTAATTTATCACTTAAATTGTTGATGCTAGGGCAGGTTTGTCTGATTATTATAAGCAACTCCTGAATTCGTTTGGTATACGTACATACAGAGTCTAAGGAATTATTTAGTGGATTTTGTGATTTTCCTTGTTCCATTATTTCCTTAAGAATCGCATCTTGTTCCTGAGTGTGCCTAAGGTAGTCAGAGTGAGCTGTCCTATTGTTCAACAATCTAGGGGCTATAGGTTCCACATCAATCTTAAGCATTTCTTAGGAGGTAAGAGTAAGTTGGGTACACACTTAGCAGCTAAATCTTTTACTTTCGAGTTTCCGTTATTCATCTTTGAGAGCCTGTATGACCAAATCTTTTTCCTAAAGACATACATTTAAATTAGAGATTTACACAGACTTTTGATTAACTAAAGTATAACATTATTCTTTTGATTGAATACGTGTTGGTTTGATTGAGTCATAAAGTTGCTTATAGGTCTGTTTCAAATGTTCATTCTCAGCAATAAGCTTTGACACCCTATGATCCAATTTAATATTTATCGTTTCAATCTCTTTCATATATCCTTTTTGTCCTTTTCCTCATTCTATATTTCCAACTTAATGATTCTAATTATCTCTTTCAACTTCTTTATGACCATGTATTTCTTTTGGGACTGAGCTTTCAATTCATTTAATTCAAAATATTGATCAAAATTTAGAGCACTTCATTTGAAACAAAATTGTCACTTTGAAAGATTTCCTGATTAAGTTGAGTATCAACTTTTAAAGAGATGCAATGTTTTTCAAGAGTGGTATAACTTCTGAACAGTTTATCATAAATCTCTTTTGCCAATGAAATCCTTTTTGTTGAGAAGCTCAGTCTCAAGTTTGAGACACTTTTCACATTCATGCATATTCACAGAAGCATTATCTATAGTAGAATTCATAATTATGTTTACTATATCTTTGTTGATGACTTGTTCTAAGATTCGTTCATTTTCATTTAAAACTTGATTCATTTTAACTTCAAATGTTTTTTACTCTAAATGATGTTGTTCGATAGCCTGTTCCATTTGATGAAAGACATTTTGAACTTCAGACTCATAAAGTTTGTCAAAAATCACATATTGATCGAATGTATTTAATTATGTCTCTTCTGTGCTTTCTACAAATGGAAATATTCATCTTAAACCTAGCATTTGTTTGTTCAACCCCCTCATGAGCCTTAGTGATAGCTGTGGTCGTGGTTCTTTCTTTGCATCCACTTCAAAACCAGTAAGATGGTGTTTAAGTTTTCTACCAACTAGTATTTACTTTGACTTTAGGAAGTTCTTTCGGAACCTCAACTTTAGTGGGTGTACAAGAATAGTACTAGGATCTGAAGAATTCATGGAAATTCTGATGACCAAAAGGTTGTTCAGCAGATAATTCTAGTTTGTAGAACAAATCTACATTTTTCAAAAATATTGAGAAAGTTGGTTGATTGAGAATAGTATAATCAACTGGTGTGTTATTAACTTTCTTTTCTATACCATTGGATCCTATTATTTAAAAGCATTTATTGAACGTCTCTCTTTTCAGAAGTATAAGGGGTCTTTAGGTCAGGAGATCACAATACGCATGAGTATTTCTCTAATGACATTCACCATAATAATGCTTTGGTTCAACTGATGAACTGTCTTCCAGATCGAAAGGATTTTGAAAACCTAGGAGCTTGTTTTCCGTGGTATGATCATAGAAAAAACTGTGGTTTTGTAACATATGAAACAATTTGTGTTGATTGATCTCTTTTACTAAACAATATTATCTAGCTGTTTGATCTTCTTTAATAAAGTAATTTCTCTTCAATATTTTTAGATTCTTTTTCTTAAAATCATTTTTAGAGAAGAGTAACTGTTTGATTTAAGATTCCTTTCTTTTTAAATGTCAGAAAGAGTCTTGTTTAAGATGATCATCTTGACAACTGTTTTCATGAATCTGAACGTTTCTTTACTTCTTAAATCAACATTTGTCCTTATTTCAAACTTTAACTTGTTCTTTTTATCTTTTTAAGCTCAACAGTTAAAGTATCATTGACACTTTTATGTCCAGGATTATTCTTGGTGCAAATTAGTTACTTGGAGATTTCAATTGTTCAGCACAGATAACATCGTGCATCTTGTGTGCAGTTATGAGTTAGAATTCTAAACAGTTGCCTGGTTGTGATCAGTCGGATACTGAGAATAAGGAATTGATATTGCTATTACTGGTTATTTCAGTCTCTTGAATGAGTTTACAAACATTCCGATGTTCTGAAGACTGCATCGCCTCACTCCTTGATTAATCATATTGGTATCCACATTATCAGGGATTATCATACCTCAGTGGAGCATTTGAACCATAATGAGAGAAATTCGCCATAGAGCAACTTTGAAGAGTTGAAGTTCACACAATCAGGAGTTTATGCATCAATTCATAGCTTGATTAGATCATTATGGGTAATGACAGTCTGTGTGGCTTGACCTTCTACAGTTCCTGGATCTGCCAAAAATGCTAGTTCCTCCTCATGTAGAATTTGACCATTTGCTTGAGCTTGTACCAGCAACACTTTATCCTTAAACCATGAATCATCCCGTTTCCTTTTAGGTTTAGTGCACTGTTTGGACATGTGTCCTTCCCCTTTGCAGTTGTAACAAATAACAGTCCTTTGTTTCCCAGAATTGCTTCTACTTGCTCCTGGAGTATAGGTCCAACTTGTACCCATAGCAAAAGAAATTTGTCTCCCCTGTACTTGTTGTAAAGATACTCTTCCATCATTAATGGCAGCTTGTTGCCTAGGGTTTAACGAATTCCTCAGCTGGTTGTTGGTAGTAGGATAGCGAGATGTGACGACAGCTGATAGGAATGACATCATATGGTTGATGGCATCAATGGGATCGTCACCTTGCTTGAACACTGGAATAGTTAGACCTGAGTCTAGTTGGGGAAATTCAGGTTGTTGGTGTTGTTGGTTAACTATGGGAGCATATTCCATTTAAGGGATGGATGATGGTGGAGAATAAATGTTGTGGTGAACTGATGATTGATAATCATTGGATGGATAAGTGATTGAAAGAGGTGTTGATGATTGATTGTTTGAGTATTGTTGAGACTGATAAGGTGATCCATACTGTGGAGACTGATATAGTGAAACTTGTGGTTGAAATTGAGAGTTTTGGTATGAGTTCTGATGAGTTTGATAAGGAGACTGGGTCATCTGATGGGTTGCAACCAAAGCAAGCGGATCTGAGTTGCGTTCATGCATTAAACGAACTTCATTTGCATGAAATTCGTGTTGTCCCAAGTAAGCATGAAGCTGATCAATATTAGTTGTGTGCAAGTCCCGAACCAGTTTGACATTCATATCTCAAATTTGCTACTCTTCAGGAGGGAAGAGTTATTCAAAAAACTTGGTGTTTACTTGAAATTGTTCTAGTTTCACGTTGTAGATGTTCAAGTCATTGAGTAGTAGTGAAAATCTCAAGTATAAATCACTTAGTGTTTCCCCCTTCTTATAAGAAAACTTATTGAATTCATCATATAATTTATACTCTCTTTCCTATTTCGTCAATGAAGTTCCTTGCATGAGAAGTTAAATTTTCCCTTTTTTTTCCAAAGTTCCTTGGGTTTTGATGATTGATATCAAGTGCATAGACTCTGGTGGTAATCCTTGGAGAAATGATATTTGTTCGCTTTGACTATCACATTCAGCTTGAAATTGCATTCTGGAGTCAATTCAGAGTATTTTCTTGGCCTAGTCACACCATTTTCCTCAATTGTAAGCCAGATGAGTAGACCATTTTCAATAGATTCAAGGATCATTCATACATGATTTTTCTATTATTCAGTATAGCTCCATTATGTATTTTCAATATGTACATATCCTTTTCCAACATAGGTGGACGATTGTCAGCACCCGAAAGAATTGCTTTGTCAGCAAGAGCCGTCATTTAGAAATTTGAATGTTAAAGCTTACTTGTTTGATCGAACAGTGGTAGAAAGAAATTGTGTTTAATTAATTTGTCTTTTTAGTGTTTTAATTCATGAAACTACACGGGATTTTACTATTCTTGACAAAACTAGGAAAACAAGTTAATGTTTTACGGGATTTTACAAGTCAAAGAAATAAACCGTATAATTTTGAAAATTGAGTAGGTCGGTTTCAACTAAGAGTTAGTAGTTCGGTTCCACTATAATTCAAGTAGATCGGTCTTCACTGAAATTTGATAGATCGGTTTCCACTGAAAAAACAATAGATCGGTTTCTACTAAGAAATGAATAGATCGGTTTCCAATAGATCAGTTTCAGTAGATCGGTTTCTACTAAGATAGTAGTTTGGTTCTAGTAGATCGATGTCTACTAAAACATTAGTTCGGTTCCAGTAGATCGGTTTCTACTAAAACAGTAGATCGGTTCTACTAAAACAACAGTAGATCGGTTGATACTAAAAAACAGTAGATCGGTTGAAACTACACAACAGTAGATCGGTTTCTACTAGTCCTTTGTAGATCGGTTGCGACTAACTCAAAACCTAAAATTTTAAAATCACAAAAAGACACCTTTTTTATGGTTGTTTTGCAAAAATTCTTGTATAATTAGTGTTACTAACCCTATAGGAACAAGAAAAATTGAAACTTTACGGTTTTTAAGCGAAAAAATTTAAAATTAAGATTTTGGTCTTTATAAAGGTTTCGAACACAAAAAGATGAACAAAAATGATGTTTTTCTTGAATCTAAGCACATACACCTATATCCAAGGATACTAGATCAACTTTACCTATGTAAATGATCTTTTAGTGTATAGAGGAGCTTCGAAAACAAAGAAAAATGAGAAAAAGAACGTATGGTTTGCAAGAAAAACAACATAAAGCAAATGTAAAACACAAAAACTAAACACACCACTCCATGGCTCTTGATACCAATTGAAAGATATCTAAAAACATAAAAGGTTAGGGAAAAAGAGGTAGTTTTAGAGAGAGAGTGGTTGGATGAACACTTTAGAGAGAGAAAGTAAACATAAAGAGAAAGTGCATTAATATGTGTGTAAAATGAACAACCAACACCCTCTCCAAGGCATGGAAAGTGTATTTATACAACCCATATGGCCGGCCATGGTTAGCTTATGGGCTTTCCATGGGCCTTTTGGCCCTATTAGATTACTAAACATTACATTGGACTAACTACGGGCTTTGACTAACTATTATTGGAAGTGACTGATACTTTTCGTGCTTCTAACAATTTTAGGTTGTCCCATTCATTGTTTGGTTCCTCTTCCATGACAATTTGCTTTCCCTTATAATTGTCTATGATTGATTCACTCATTTTTGGCTTTAGGTTTGAAGGAGTTTCTTGTGTGTTTTTATTTAGCCGATTTTACGGATGAGGAGAGTAGATGTGGTTTATAATTTGGTATAATGTTGGTTTTTATAGAAACTTTGTAGGGGTGTTAGGTAGGTCATTGTGAGATCATAAGAAAGCAATGATACTTACACAAGGTACCTTGATTCCTTATGTTTGTGGTAGGTATGATAATGTAAGGAGGAGTAAAATTGTTAGGAAGAGTATTGGTCCTTGATGATTTGAGAGATTAGTTGATATTGGATGATTAAGTTACACAAGCTAGTTCCTAAAATTATGCATGCATGTACCATGATTTATCTAGCCATGCATGATACTTCCATTATAATTGGTTGTGTAGAGATCCTTAATCATTATTCTGGATTTTCAGAATTGATAACATTATTTTCATTGTGTTACAAGGAAAATACTTAGGATCTCAGATGTGTGGTCCAAGTTATCAAACCTACTTTGATGTGTATTTTAATCCCTTTTGGATATATTACACATATTGAACACATAATCCATTATACAATAGCAAAGTGTTGCTAAGTATAATGTCTGGGAATTACGGTCGATGTGTTGTGTCAATATTGATAATCTTTAACTACCATAGTGTATGATAAGTTAAGTGCCATAGTTTCTCGAATGAGAAAACTATATTATCATGTTTATTATTTGTGTATTTCAGTATGTTATGCAATAGCTTACCGAATTCAATTTCAAAAGAATTCTCTTTAACTACGTGAGTAGTTTGTATGTTTGCATAAAGTTCTTTTCTTTTCTTCTCTATCCTAATACACATAGTATGCGATCGACACATAAAATGAACAAGTTGACACTAATACAACATCTTCATCACAAAGGTAAGTTGCGATCCAAGGTGATTTTGTCAATGAATTTTTCTATTTAATCTTTCATGTCTATCACGGGGAATAGAGCATACAATGTTGCGAATAAGTCGATTTCACATATATAAATATGTGAGGCTATGATTACCACTATATTGACAAGATGTAGATAAAATTTCTTGTTTGTGGAAACTAGAAGGAGGGGTTGAATAGTTTACATGTTCGTTTTACGTTTTAAAAGTTTGCTTTCAAATATTTACCTTTTGAAGAGAGAGATTATGTTGCGCTCTCGCACTCGCGCATCAATTTGAACAAACAATATAACAATCTAGCTAAAGCTAAATATAAAATGGACATATTATGGAAGAGATAAGAAAAGAAACAGTCAAAGAAGTCGACGTAGATTTTAGTAGTGGTTCAGCTACGATAGACATCTTCGCCCTATTAACTCATAGAGTATCCTACTAGATATGTTAATTAAGTACACATAGCTCAACTTTGGTGGTGAATTAATGTTCTAAATGAAGAGACGTTGGTGGGCGTATTTATAGTTGAAGTTTGGGCGAAGTTTTGTTTTGTGTGGAAAGGATTGGAGGATAGGGGTGAGTTTTTATTTGTTTAAGTTGGGTGGTTTATAGTGTTTTTCAGTTGTATTCGACCTAATTTCATCAATCACTTACTAACAAATTCACAAGATACAGATATATACTATCGGATTTATTGGATTTTAACTATTTCACACTATCCAGAATCACACTAATATACAAAGAGTAAAAGATAATTACCTATAATTGAGTTTTTTAGTTTGGCTGGGTTTCTTAAGAAGAAAAATGGAGAAGAATAATTGATTTAATGTATTATAATTTGGAGGAGCCGGAGAGGGGAGTGTTCACTAAACTAGAGGTAGGGCGAGAGGGTGAGAGTTGGGAGTTGGTGAGAGAGTTCACTACATTCTATATTTATTGGAATTTATTGGGAGAAAATTAATGGGCAAGAGAAGACCAAATGAAAGAGAGCGAATACGAATATATGTTCTTCTCTTGGCAATTGTATGTGTTGGTTTTGTGTTGATACGCAGCGTGTTGGATGGTGTGTCTGTTGGTTGGAGGGTTGGGTAGTGTTAGTGTTTGTGTGTGGTCGGTGAGTGGTGTTTGTTGGTTGTGTGGAGAGGTGGTGTTTGTAGTGATTTAAGAGATATAGATAGAGTCGTTGTGTTGAGTGATAGTGTTTTGTAATAGGAGTTAGTGTCTATGTGTCGAGATAATTGTGTTGGAGACTGTGGTGATTGGTGGTTAGTTTGTAATGGGAATTGAAGAGATGGAGTTTTTTGTGTTTGTAGAGATTTGTTTAGAGTGTGATGACTTGTGTAAGAAATATTTAGATTCGAGTTGTATGTTTAACCAATTCACAATATGAACAAACAATATAACAATCTAAGCTAAAGCTAAATAATAATGACAATAATATAAAGAGATAAGGAAAGGAACGATCAAACCAAGACGCCAAGATTTTATAGTGGTTCGGCTACGAAGTACCTCTTCGCTCTACTATACTCCCCGAGTATCCTACTTGAGATTTAACTATGTCAACAAGCTCCCTTTAGGTGGAGAAAACCGTTTATACGTCCCTTATGTTATTTTTCGACACTAAGCTAAATGTCGAGTTCTAATCTTAGCTACAACCAATCTACCACTTCACAAGATATACACACTCACAAGATCTACACAATCGGATCAACACACTATCCGAATCACACAAATACACAAGACAAATACAATGGAGATTTGGTACTTAGATGAAGAAAGAAGAGATCACTAAATAACACTTCGTTTCTTGGTGAATACGAGTGTTCTTCTCTTGCACTTGATAGAGAGGAGAGATGAGATGAGGAAGATAAGATTAGATCACTTGAAACAAGATCAAGATATGTTAGTGATCAAGATATTTAGTGAGAGAAAGAAGGATTTTAGAGAGAGAAAGAAGTATGAGAAAATTCGTGCAAAAAGGTCTGATTTTCAGCAAGGGATGGAGCAGTATTTATAGGCAGGAAAATCCAACGATAACTGGCGGCGGTCCCGGCGGTCCCATATATATAAGGGGGCCGCCAGGCCTATAAGGGGGCCGCCAGGTAGACTCTGCTCCCTTTTTTGTCTTTTTGTAGGGAATGTTGTATCTGGTATAGAAGCTTCTATTTTGGGGGGAAAACTTGAATTTCAAATTTTAAGTTTTTAATAAAACTTTTCTTTTAATTAGAAAGTATTTTGTATAATTAATTTTGTGAAAATCTTTTGTAAAAATATAATGGATAAGAGAAAAATATTTTCTTGATCACTAATCATGCTTAATGATTTGTTTGTTCATACCTTAAGTGATTTCTAATTCTTAGAAATGGAATTTTACGATTAATAATTTGTAAACGTTTAATTTTATCATTAACGTTTTTACATTTTGTTATTATCAAAACATTGAGAGGTCGAAGAATATAAATAACGTTTTTAGACATTATTTGTATTAACAATCTCCCACTTTTTGATGATGACAAAATATGAAATCATTTTGTATAAAATTAATAGTTACATATTATTAATGAGTTTTGTTCCATTTCTCTCCCTTTTTGTCGAATTTAAAAAGGATGATCGTCGAGTAGTTTGTAGGAAGAGAGAAATCGATGATATCAAGACTTCCCTTTGATTTATGCTCCCCCTTATTCGGGGCACCAAGGGATCGATCTTACGAAAATTATTTGCTACAAAACAAAGTTAGAGATACAAGTGCAAGACAAATATATTTTAAGTAACACATTATATTTAAGTCACCCAAAAGAGAGTTTCATTCAACAATCAAGAAACTCATACAATAGCAAATGCAGCTAATACATTCATACAACATAAAATAAAACTATATCTAATATGAGCTAATACAAATTCATAAAACATTTGTATGAATCATTACAATAGAAAGTAGATAATCATAAAGTAAAGACATAATAAGGCATAGATTTACACTAGTTGATTCTTAAAGAATAGAAGATGCCATAATCAAATGATGGGTTATTTATTATTAGGTAAAATTAAGCTTTTAAGATTGCTCAATTATGGTGAGGAGGTTGTTATTGAGGATGGAAATTGAGTGGAAGGACCAATGATGAGAGATTTGATACGATTAAGGTCATCTTTCAATGTGTCGAATAGATTTTGGGTATCTAAGCAACAATGACAAAATTCTGAATGGAAGTTTACTTGATCTAAAGAAGGTGAGGGGATATATGTTGAGGTAGGAGGTGAGGGATTTGTGGCTTCAATTGCTTGTTGGAGATTTATGTCAAGCAGATTTGATAGGTGATGAATTTCATTTAGGTTTAGAGTTGAGTTTTGTAAAGGTGAAGAGTATGAGAGAGAGTTATTTAAGATAGGAGAGGTGGGAGTAGTCCTAGTTGGTGGAGGAAAAGGTGGTAAGGGAGCAAGATCATGACTTTGTCACCAAGGTTCGAGAATGGCCCTTTGGTATTTTCGTGAGTAGTCACGAGGGGATTTGCTAGAGGATGACATTAAGAACTTGAAGAGAAGTGAAAGATTTAGAAGTGAAGATGTGATTGAGATGAAGAAGCATGATGTTCATATATAGGGAAATTTTGGGAAAGGCATGGTATTGGAGAATGAGGATTTTAAGAGGTGTTTTCTTTAGAAAGGAAAGAATGGCTGGACCTAAGGAGAATAAGGTCAAAGTTGCAGAAAAGAGGAGACATGAAAGTCTCGTGGTTCCCCTGATGACGGTCCCGCAAACCCCAGGCGGTCCCATATATACTAGGGGTCCGCCCTTGATTTTTAGGGGCATTTCTCTGGAGACTTGTGAATTTTTCCAAATGTTAATCGTTTTTTAGAATAACCTAAATGGGTTAGAAGGATAATTGTGGCATTTCCATCTTTTCAAGAATTATATAGTCTAGCTAATAAAGAAAAAACTCATGCAATAGGCCCAAGTAGAGACATAAAGATGACATAAATGTCCATAGAGTATCATATAGCAAGCATGAAATATTAGTGACAAAGATAAGTTATACACGTACTAGAATAGGTAAGATAGAGGTTATTATACAACAATAAAATTACGTATTTCTAGTAATAATACTTAATAGAAGTATCTCAAATAGAATTTGAGTCATTGCTTGAAACTTCTTCGGAGGATATGGATATAATTGCGTAAAGATGAGTGGGATAAATCCAAGGTTTCTTTGATGGCCAATATGATATATATTTTGATTTTTGTACATGAGGATTAATTTTGATGAGGTGATCATATAGACGATTTAAAATCATTCTATACGGCATTGAAGAGTTTGGTTGATTTTTAATCCTTTCAACTCGTTTGGTTAGGAAATAAGCGAAGTTGAAAGGAGTACGTGTTTGAATGCAATACATCATGTGACATGCTGATACATGAAGAAAATTTGAGTCATTTTGAGTGCCAAAGGCATTATCTTGAATGATTTCATTCCAAGATCTCATGTCATGACGAAGTTCTTGTTTGAATTTTTTTTTAGGAATATGGTTTGTCCAGTTGTTGTGATTGATTGAATACTTTCATTTGGTGTTGGAATGTGTGTTTGGTAAGGTGTGTTAGATTCCTGATTGATTCTTAATGACTCGAGAGATGAATCTTCAGAATAGGAACATTCTCCTTCACATGGAATGAAGAGAATTAAGGCAAACGACT
>BQNB010066420.1:16451-34569 GCA_026074375.1 Tanacetum coccineum
GAAATTTGTTTTTCTCGGGAATGAATTACTTTATATTCATTCAAAGGCTTGTGATTAATTTGCATCACAACCCGTGCTTCCTATATTCAATAAGTGTACATGTCAGTGCGCTTATGTGTGAAAATAAGAGAAATCTTATTTTTTTTATTGGTATAAAGTTGTCTTCAAAATGAATCAGTGTTTTTAGTTATCGCAAAAAGATTTTTTCAAAGACAATTCGACCACTCAAACATTGACAACTGCTCTTTAAATAGAAAACGGGTCATTATTTGAGGGGGAGAAATTTTCAGCAATTAATCTTTTAAAACGGTCTTTTAAAATAAGTCATGGAATTAACGGATAAAGTTTTTGATAATGACGGATAACAATTTCGAGGGGAGTTAATTTATATTAACTAAAAGTTCTTTAGATGTCATTTGTTTCAAACTTTAGGGACTTATTTGCAATTTGAGACTTAGTAAATTCAGGCTTTAAACTACACTCGATCAATATTACCAACACTTCATAGTAGTAAAAGACTTAGAAATGTTTGGAAATAATCATATAGTTTTAAATGCCTTGAAGTTGATTCCCACGAGATAGATTTAAGCTTTATAATTCTTCGGACACGATCTCAAGTATATGTTCGTACAAGGTTTTGCTGATTTCGAGGTTTCGAAACTAGCAAGGGGGAATGAGTAGATACACTAGAAAGTATATCAAGTACACATGATAGAGTCCATAGCCTTCTTTGATTTTAGGCCATTTCAGTAAGACAAATGTCACAACCGTAGAGAAAATCAGTGTTTAACTTGTTACTTTCGGGTGTACTATTTCAACTACATGGGGGTAGAGATATCTTGTGATTTCAAGTATGAATCATTTAAGATACTAGGGGGAAGTGTTGTAAGAAGATTTATTCTAAGCATGAGAAGATTGGTTACTGATTCAATAAATGCTTTCTCAAACGGTTAATCACTAAGCTTATTTTAAAAGGGAGTAGAATTAGTTGACAAAAGAGGTACACATAGGTTTGATAAGTATGATGATTCCTTAAGATAGTCAGTATTCTGCAGAAAGAAATAAGTACATTTTGGACTTAGTTGACTTAGGTGTTATTATTTCGACTACGTAGAGGGAATAATTGTGACATCTGGGACTTAGTTGACTTTGGTGTTTCAATTTAAATCTTCACTATCGTGTAAGGAGAAATACGGACACCCGGGACTTAATTGACTTTGGTGTTACGGTTTCGAATTAGTTGTGTACTTCAGATGTTTAGGCTTTTGTTAGCCTTAAAATATGTCGGCTAATACAAAATTACATTAGTATAAATAGGTAAGACTCGCAGGGACCTAAAATGTCTAGTTAATATAGTCTAGAGAGTCAAGACCTATATATATCCCCTTATACTTCCATGGAGGGGTGAGGATTTATTTTACTTGTAATAAGGTGTGTGTGTTTCTCACTCTAGAATACACACATCTTCCCTTTCTCTCACTAATAATATGGCTAAACATTTGTTCAATCCTCCCTGACCTCCGGATCATGTCTCTTGTTATGTGAATCTTTATGGGTAACAATTGGCATCAGAGTTGTAGGGGTGTAATGTATCATGTGTTTGTTATTCATGTTCCGGTTACTGTTCACGACACTATTCATATCACTGTTCACTTTCATGTTCATACTGTTCATGCTACTGTTCACACACTATTCATGTCACTGTTCATGTACTGTTCATCGGATTGATTTTAATTGCCATTAAATTTTTTTTGGTGCTTAAATGACAAGAGATAGATTTGGGTTTATGTTGTTCTTGGTTGCGTTTTGGCCAAACTGACAAAAACAGATCCGGTTTTTAAGAAAAATGGTACAACAGTACAAATTTATTGGTGGTTGCATTTTGGGCTGGAGTCAAGCTGGTTGCGTTTTGGTTCTCATGGCTGCGTTTTACTTATGCTGCATTTTGCCTCAAAGACTGCGTTTTGGTCTTGCGATTTGGTGTACAGGTTCTATGAAGACAATTAAATATATGCCAAATTCAAACAAAACGCTGCCCAAATGATAACTCCATTGCGTTTTGCTCAAGAGGGCTGCGACTTGCTTGCTTGCGTTTTGCTATAAACCTCAACTCAAACCGAGTCAACTCGGTATTTACCGAGTTGACCCGGTCAAAACTCAAAGAGTCAACACCAAAACAGAAAAGAAAAGAAGCAGGAACAACAACAATTTCAACAGCCTCAATCACCATCAACAATCAACAAATCCAAAACCAATCTCTACATCTATCCCATCGTCACACTACGCAACAAACAATCCAACGAAACGAAAAGAACAACTCTGCCTCTAACAAATCCAAATCCCATCAAACTAAAACCTATCATCG
Organism: Tanacetum coccineum; assembly: GCA_026074375.1. Lineage (NCBI taxonomy): Eukaryota > Viridiplantae > Streptophyta > Magnoliopsida > Asterales > Asteraceae > Tanacetum > Tanacetum coccineum. Next base: position 18,817 of record BQNB010066420.1, read on the forward strand.
TATCATCTCAATAAAACTTTCTATTCCTCCACTCTCATTGACTCGAAACAAAATGAAATAAAAATTAATCTCAGTTTTTGTGTTTATTTGTCACAAATCTTTTCAACTAAACACAATTGCATCATAGATCTGTTGAAGGTTTAAACCCCTCTTTCAATTTTCAAATAAAAAGAATGTGTCATAACAAATTTGTTACACACATTCTCTGTTTCGATTTAAGAAAAAACACAAACAATCAAGTTGAACCTACCCGAGACCATATTCCAGATCTTGAAGACGAAAATCCTTTGTTCTTCGTAGGTGTGTACAAAAGTGATGTAATTCATATGGGTATGTTATGGTTTATCTTTGATTGAACTGATGAGATGAGATTCGTTCATACAAATTGAAATGGATGAAAGTCTCTTGTTGTGATGACTAAAAAGGGTGAAGTACAGATCTATGTGGTTGCTTCGTTTTTTTTGTGATAAGACTGAAAGAGAAGTATGTTGATGTTTGTTTAAGTGTATGAGACACATTAGGGATTTTGGTAGTTATATACTCCCTAATATTTAGGGTTCGTGTTAATTTGGGCTTTAACAGAATGTGGGCCGAGTTTTTTTTTAAAGTTGGATGGCTGCAAGGGTGTTTAACAAATCAATTGGGGCGAGACTTGTTAAAGAATTGGGCCGAGTTTCACTCTTCAAATGTTGGGTCGTGTATGGATTAATTTGATGGCCGGTTTGTAAATTGTTTATTAGTTTGGTAGTATTAATTTAGTACGGGCATTAATGGATTGAGTCGGGTAGTAAAACAAAATTATGAAGGGTAACGTCTAAGAGACCGGGTTTTATTACTTGGACGGCCATGCTAATGGTGTAATTTTTTTTGTTTAGCCGATATCCATTAACTATCATAACACATCAAATAATTCATGAACTACAACACAACAAACATGATACATTACACTAAAAACGATCCGAATAAGATTCACTAAAACGTCAAACGGCTAAGGATTCGGATTCAAATGTTAAGTGATTACGAAGTTGATTTGGTATCCCTTATTTGAGTTTGAAGTGGGTTTCACGAAGGCGTCTACTTATTTCATCATCGAGACTTCCTTTTAGTTTTTACCCCTTTTCTTCAAACCCAATCTATCGATTGATGACTTGCTTGAACGTATACAGTTATGATTGAGACTTGAATTATCTAGTTACCAGAAGTCAAGGGGCGGTTGGGTGAAGACCTGGATAACTATCACTTAAAGGAGTTACATTGTAGTACTCAGTGTCACACGCAGAAGCCGATGTGGATAATTTTAAGAGGTGATGTACTAATTATACTTTTGATGTTGAGTATATGGTACTTAGAGGCTTTCCTCTGGATCGTTTTTCAATCTATAACAGTGCAAGCTTAAGTAACAAATTTGGGGAATTCTACTTCATTTTTAAGTTTGGTATATTGAGTTTACTTCATCAAGTGGTCACAGCAATAGCCGACAGAATACGAGGTTGGTAAGTTTGCCATAGAGTAAAAGGTTGATATGTGATCAGCAACTCTCGCGGGATATTTGAAGCTACTGAACGTCAATGATACTTCACAGTCTCAGCAAAATCCTTCAAAGTTCTTAAATGTCTTTCATAACTTTTCAAGATTGTTGCTTATGACAAGAACTTCTCGTGTATTTGGGCATACACGTCAATGATGCTTCCGAAAGTTCGAAACCATCATGCGGGAATATGTGTACTTTGATACTTTGATGTTATTAGGTCAACTTCCAGGGGGAAGTAGTTTATACTACTTCACTTAGTATGGTTTGTGAAGTATTCTGCATGCGTGAGAAGAATTGTTGCTGATCTCTTGCATGTTCCCCCAAACGGATAATCATCAAAACCGAATGTCAAAGAAGCAGTATTAGATGGTGTGGTTGACTGTTTCTTCTACTAAATTCCGCTGTGCACTTTAAATGTCAATGTTAGAAGATCGTTCAAGCTACATCAACGTTTCAGAATCTGCTCAAGATACGGATGTTGGTTTTGGGGGAAGCTGATTCAGAAACTTCGCCAAAAAGGAGTCTATGAAGAAAGCTTTTAAAGACATGTTGCATGAATTGGGGGAAGTTAATCTAACTCATGCATACTACAATGGTTCCAGAACAAGTCAAGACAAAGAAGATCCAAGCTGGAGTACAAGTTTCAAGACTAGAAGACAAAGACGTCATCTTCAGCATTGGAAGCGCCTCGGATGTCATTTTACTTTGTTGTATTTGTACTTGTTAGAAACATTGTAAGTAATTCCGTATGCCCACATATTGGGGGAAGATTGTTAGCCTTAAAATATGTCGGCTAATACATAATTACATTAGTATAAATAGGTAAGACTCACAGGGACCTAAAATGTCTAGTTAAGATAGTTTAGAGAGTCAAGACCTATATATATCCCCTCCATACTTCCATGGAGGGGTGAGGATTCATTTTACTTGTAATAAGGTGTGTGTGTTTCTCTCTCTAGAATACACACATCTTCCCTTTCTCTCACTAAATAATATGGCTAAACATTTGTTCAATCCTCCCCGACCTCCGGATCATGTCTCTTGTTATGTGAATCTTTATGGGTAACAATTGGTACCAGAGCTGCAGGGGTGTATTGTATCATTTGTTTGTTGTTCCGGTTACTGTTCATCATGGTCATGTTACTGTTCGGATTGCTGGTTCAGGGGGAAGCTAAGACAACTTCTAAATGGAGATTATCAAGACGGACTACAGATTGCTAACATGGACAGAATGACTTTGTCATTTTTTGTTTGAAAATTTTCAGGTCCTGTCTCATACATAATCTTGTGAATATATAAATGTGTAGTGTAGACTTAAACATAGGCTTATATAGTGTTTGAGTAAGTATTTTCAAGAATTTCTTAGTAAATTCAAAAAAATTCAAATTAACGTACTCAAACACCATATAATACCCTCATAATTTGAGGGAGAGCATTAAAAATATTCCTAATGCGGCTTGTTAATAATTGGACATTCTTTCCCTGAAAGTAGTTATATTTAAATCAATTAATATCCAAAATATCAAGAGATTTAATATTTTTGATAAGGGGAGAAATAGTGATTAAAATATATGGCTAATAATGTGATTTTTAAGATCTCAAGTGTATGCTTTCCCATATATGTGCTAAACTCTTTCGATTAATCGATGCACATATGAAGGGGGAGCAAATGGTTACGTGATTGGCTGAAATGTGGAAGTACCAAAGACCGACCATTTATATTACTGCATTGGAGTGATAAGGTGCTTAAGTTTAGGTATTCATTCCCATAATCCAGCCACAACCGGAGGGATCTACCCAGGGATATTCCACTAGATAGTGTAGTAGTCCTTAGGTATGAAAAAAGGAGAAAAAGTGAGAATAAGGGACTAGTGCCGACTGAGATGGAGCCAGTACTGGAACAAACCCAACAAGGTACTAGTTATGAAGTCTCGGTAAGCGCTGAAGGGGTTGAAGAATTAAAAAGAAAAGTTAAGATAAAGGGTGAAAACAAAGAAGCCCTCCTTACACTTAGGTAGAAACCGGGTCAATACATCTGCTGTCAAGAATCACAAAGATGATTGCTGACATTGAAGAGTGACATCATGGACCCAGTGATGCAATGCACAACCCTCCCTAGCCACTCAGAATCTCTCAAAATATTTATGTTTCATTTCTCACTGAGATTACACGCATTTCTAACAACTTTCTCACTCCGAGTTAGTTGATATTGAAAAGGTGGCAGTCTACTCCAGCCTTCGATCACTAAAACCAAAGTGTAATATTGAGTCTAGAGCCAAAAGAGATCATCAATAAATCTCATTAGGACACTTGTCAAAATTATGCTTGCTATCTCACACAATATGAATAACGAGAATTATATAAAGAGTCTTACGCATTATCCTTGTGATTTTTCCAGAACATCAAAGTGATACTCAAGTAATCACAGTGAAGATGGAAATCCTGCTTGAGCGAACATCAAAACAAGATCATGGTAGGTGACTTGTGCGATTCTATCCGAATCAAGCTTGTGACAACTGGAAAGAAACGATGGTGCGATTCTATATGAATCAAACTTGTTCTAGGAAATGAATTGACGATTGATGATGAATTTTTGAAATGATTAACACTCTCGATGTGAACCACTTTAGCAAGTGATGCGCCGATTGATTTTTAAATCGATTTTTCTATTTCAATGGGTGAGACTTCATCTTGTTGGTTTACTTATACCGTGTTATCTGCTTTGAGACCCTCCGATAATGAGAACGGCTAGTGCAACTGCGAAACCTGTCAAGGAGATTCTTTGGAATTCTACCTGATCACGTGTAGTATTTATACTGATCAACGGGAAACCGTGGTTATTGCAACCATATTCGACGAAGTAACAAAGACACTCTTGTCCATATCTGTTGATTATCACTAACCTAAACCTGCAGGTATTCCCGATGATAGCAACAGCTAGAAGTGGACGAGTCAGATTCATTGCCGCATGCTCATACACGACCGACATAAGTAAAGACATCATGAAAGCTCAATTACATGTTTTAAGACTTTCGCTACTCTGATACCGTATGTCTTTTTTGAACTAACGAAGTATTAAAGTCAGAGAATTTCAAAGAGGTTTTCGTCACTCTGATACCGAACGTCTTTCTTGAAGTGACGAATTATTAAAGTCAAAGATTTTCAATGAAGTTTCCATCACTCTGATACCGAACGTCTTTCTCGAAGTGACGAAGTGTTAAAGTTAAAGAATATCAAGAAAGATGGTTACACTGCTTTCAAACATCAAGAATAGTATGAGCATGTCAGTCCAGAAGTCACAAGATCACAAGAAGGTAAAGATTACAAGATGGTGAATAGAGATTATGCTCAGTTGATGATCTCAAGATGCTTAAAATCACATATTCACATTCAAGTCAAGCTAAAGGAACAAGCTCAAGAGTAAAGTCTATAGATTACTACATATTTCACAAGACAAAAGATCAACTATTACACAAAAAGGACTCAAGATCAAGACAAGAAGCTTCAATGATTAATGATCAAGGTCATAAGGAGAGATCTCTATGATCACTCCTTAGGGGAGATTGTTAGAAATACAGAAAGTGTTAATCATTTATGAGATCTCAACGATCTTCCCTTAGGGGGAGATTGTTAGGAATTCAGTTTTTAGTGAAGTGAAGATCATTATCGATCTCACGAGTCATTGTAATAGTTAGACGAGAATATGTATTAATTAGTATTCTAACCAGGCTGGCTTATAGAAAGCCTAAGGAAATCCCAACCCGGCCCATGTCATGTAAGTATTTATACCCTCTCCACACATGGAGAGGGTATTGGTTGTTCATTATTTTCACACACTTAATGAATTTTTCTCTTATGTTTACTTTCTCTCTCTAAATGTTCATCCAACCACTCTCTCTTTAAAATTACCTCTCTTTCCCTCTTCATGTATGTTATTAGATAGTCTTCAGGAATGATGTAACTGAGGCTAGGAAAGTTGTAAAAGATAACTTAGATGGCTTGGGACAACATATGTAATGAATGAATAAATGAATTTATATTTGTCTTTACCATGTTAAATTATGTGTAAGAAGGAGATGTGTCTCACTTACTATAATTTTTTACTTAGCATAATTTATATTCAAATAAGGGGATATTGTTAGGACAAATCAAAGCCTAATGATTCCTACCTAGATTTAAATAGAAATTAGGCTAAGTATTAAAGATCCGCTGAGTACAAAACTCAGCGGTATCAAAGACTCACTGGGTGCAAATTATCAGTGAACAGTGAAGGACTTGCTGAGTGCAAAGCCTCAGCGAGAAATCTCAGACGTATTCAAGTCAAAGACATCATCAAGGAAGTCAAAGATTACTTGAAGACATACTCGTCAGCTGGAATGGATATGAGCTGGTATGTAGAAGGAATACTTTATGGTTTGATGGACAGTCAGAGGTGGCAATACTCTGACTATCATGTTACCCTTTGAAGAAGAACAAGCTAAACTTAAGACTTTCTCTAAGATAGGTTTAGGCGGGAAACTCAATACTGCTTCAAGGCGGGACAAAAGGTTATTTGAGTTAAAGCCTGTACCATGTACGAATTTAGTAAAAGTAGTAAACATTTGACAGAACTATTCACTAAAGTATGGGCAGGGTGTTTCCAAGAATGGACGTGCATTAAATATTGTGTACGTCCTCCACAAGATTCTTGACATGTTGCACCTGCCCCCACTAAAGATACAACCTCGTATTAGTATAAATAGAGAATGCTGTAAGGAGTAAATGCTATCACTTTTACTGTTGTGTTGTTGTTATTATAGTTATTTACTCTTTTGTTGAACTTATTCCTTAGTCATCTGTCTCAATCAGCGGGTCTGTATAAGTTCGCTTGTAAACTTGATTCTTTGTCAAGTTTACTTGTTCAAATGGTAATCTTACATTGTCATTTAACTTGTGTGATCCATAGCACATTGTAATACTTTGATTTATATCAATAAAGCATTACACGATTGAAAAGTTATTACTTGTGTTATTTACATTAGATAAGTGTTTATATTCCATATAGATGTGTAAATTGGGACTTTTAGTATGTCAATCGGTGTACTAATTTTTACATGCATAATTCTCTCAAAACTCTTATTTTCTGAAAATATATTTGTATCGTTAATAACCAAAGAATTGTTACGGGTTAAAGAACTTCAAGGTCAAGAAAACTATATTTTAGCTTGTTATCATCAAGTGACTTTAAATTTTCAATGCTAAGAAGAAGAATCAAAGTACCTTCATACACTCTACATTAGTCGAACCTACTTTCAAGTGATCAAGAATGTGTATGAAATAATCAGTTCTAGAAGTCTCTTTAGGGTTTTTATAATTTCATTGTCAACGTCATCATCATTATAAATTATTTTTCTGCAAATTTAAGAGCATCTATTATGGTAAACCTTTTACTATAAAGGTTTATACATTAATACATCAATGATTTTTAGACCTTTTGATATTATAAACCGACATCACTATAGTTTACAACTTCATAAAATGTCTTATATAACCAATGAATTAAATGTGTAGGGTAAAAATGGGTGAAAACAACTAGTACACCTTTGTTAAATGTCCAGTTTGGTAGTAATGTCCTGAGTAATCCTTTTAGTAAGAGTCCTATTGGTAATGGCAGTAGAGGGAACTAGAATTTTGGTGAGGGGAATGTTTTTGGTTCAAAAATTCTATCAAATTAGTACTGTGCTGTTGCTGATAGATTCGCCAAAAAGCTAAAACAAGGCTATGAGGAAATGGCTCTGAAAATTAAGTACGTTCCTGATGCGGTATCTAAGTTGGATAATGGGAATAGAAGGATAGAGTTCACGGATGAAGAGGTGATTAAAGGTGGTATGGATTGTTCTTTGCAACTATATGGTTATTTTGTGGGCACATCCATGGACTATAGAGTTGTTAGAGCAAATTTGATGAGAATGTGGAGGGTATATGATATAGAAGATATTAGAAAAACAAATTCAAGGGTTTACTACTTCAACTGTAAGAGAGAAGAGGGTATGAAATATGTGCTTGAAAGTGGACCCTGGATGGTTCAAAATGTTCCCATGGTTTTGAATGTTTGGAACTAGGAATATGGCTTGACAAAACTGAACCGTCTACTATTCCAGTTTAGGTATGTGTTTATAATATCGCAATGGAGCTATGTAATGAATATAAGATTGGGAAAATTATGAGTGCAGTAGGCAAGCCAATGTTGATGGACAAGATGACAAAAGAATGATGTTTGAAGAAATCAGGAGAGCTTGATTTTGCTAGAGTTTTGGTTGAGGTTTTTGCAAATTATGATCTCCTGGATGTTTTGTAAATTGATTATCCTCCAATAGGAAATAGGGAAGCTAAAATTAGGAAACTAAAAGTCAAATACCAATGGAGACCCTCGCTGTGCACTCTTTGTAAAATGTTTGGGCATACAACATTGTCATGTAAAGTTAGACCAAGAACTCAGGCAGAGAAGGCTGCAAAGATTATAAAATAGGCGATAAATGTGAATGTCCCTATAAAGTCTATGGATTCTAATGCAGTTAGTGATGATGATGGTTTTGTTACTATGGGAAAGCAAAATAAACCTGTATTTTTAAACCTTTTCCTGGATCCTAAAAGAATTTAAATAACAACAGTGGTAAATTTGGTGGTGGGTAAAATAGAAATGTGCAAAACAGTGATAGGCAAAGCTTTGCACCAATAGAATTTCCTAGTAAGCATGGCTTTTATTCATATGGTGGTGGGAGAAATTAAAATCAGCAGTTTGGTGGAAACATGAGGCATAGGAAGAATCAGTTTAATGCAAAAAATTATGTGGAAATGATTTCTAATGTGGCACAAAATGGAAGTACAGGCAATAAGAAAGGTAACACCTTCATCAAAAGAAAAACATGTTGAAACAACTCAACAAAAATCCTAACTTCAAACCTAGAGTTCTTCTATGAGGTTCAAACTCTAATAGCACTTCTAAGAATGTTTCTGATGAAGCTATTTGTGTTCACAACTCTTTTCAAGTCCTTATTGATAAAGGTTATGGATCAGGGTAATATGGATGATGTAATAAATATTCAAGAGGAGTTTGATAACATTGTTTGGCCTAATCTTAAAAGTGAAGTGGACATCCTTATGGAGGTTAATATTTACTTATCTAAAGCTGTTAGACTAAACTAGACAGTCCACCAAATGGATTATTTTATAAAAATTTCCATAAGTACCATTTGGATCCTTCTGATGATGATGTTGAATCTAAAGTGGATGGTATTGTTGCTGATATGAAACCAAAATTTGAAATTGATGTTGCTAATGAAGTAGAGAATGTTGCAACTATTGATAACAATGTTTCTAATGGTATTTAAAGCTTTTGCTTGGAACGTTAGGGGTTTAAACAAAACTATTAACCAAAATCTAGTGATTCAATTGCTTATAAAAGATAATTATAGCTTATGTGGTCAACTGGAAACTCATGTAAAGTGTAAGAAACTGTTAAGTATTTGTAGGCATGTTTTTGGAAATTAGGAGTGGGTTTCCAATAATGCTTCTTGTGACGGTGGAATAAGAATTATTGTAGGATGGGACCCGAATTATGTCAATGTTATGGTTATGGAGATGTCCGCTTAGGTTATCCATTGTTTTGTTGAACCTTTTAATGGTGACAAGAGCTTCTGTTGTTCTTTTGTTTACGGCCATATCCATACAATTGATAGAAGAAGCTTGCGGAAATCTTTACAGACGTATAAGTAGTCTGTTGGTGATTCTTCTTGGTTGTTTTGGAAGATTTCAACGCAACTTTGGATCCCTTATAGAAATCTTCTGGTGGATCAAAAGTTACTACTATTATGAGTGACTTTAGAGATTGTATCTCGGATATTGAAATTGAAGATATTGCTATTTCTGGTATGTCTTATACTTGGAATAAGAGTCTTGGTAAGGTGGGTGGTCTTTTAAAGAAGCTTGACAGGGTAATGGGAAATTTGCAGTTTATGTCATCATTTTCATCTTCTTACCATTCATGACATCTCACCACAACCATGTAGTGTTTATCATCCATGAAGTTGCAAAAGCTAAGTCTAAGCCTTTTTAATCCAACAATTATTTGACCGGTAAAGTAGAGTCCTTACCTAGTGTTAAGAAGATTTGGAATTCTGATACTGAGGGGTTCTTTATGTTTTCGCTTGTTTCTAAGCTTGAATTGTTAAAGAAACTGTTGGGATTAAAAGCCTCTTGATGCTGTTTGGAATTACTGTTGTTCTTAATGATGTTTATGCTGCTCGTCAAAGTTAGTGCTGCTGGAGAATTTCAATGAAAATTATTCTAAGTGCTTAAGACTACTGGTAAAGTTACAACTGCTTAGTACAAAGTTACTAATGCTAGAGGAAGTTACTACTGCTAGTGGAAGTTAAGACTGCTCAGAGATAAAGACTGGAAAATATGCTAAGTAGTTACTACTGCTAGTATAAAGTTACTACTGTTAGTACAAAGTTAATGCTGCTGAAGGAGTTAATGCTGCTAGTAAAGAAGTTAGTATTGCTGAGTTAGTTAGTATTGCTTATGTGCTTTGTATGAGATATTTTGGTAAAAGATATGTATAAGTTATTTATTTAAAAGATTATGATTACTTAGGAAAGTATTGTAAGCCGTACAGGACTCTTTGATGTATAAAAGGAGGTCCGAGGTCATAGAGATGAATATACCAAACCAATACAAGTTATTCATAGAATTTTCATAGCTTTAAGGTCTTTGTAACCCTAATACTTTTAGAGTATTCGTATTATTTTCTTAATAATATTGGAGCTTTTATGTTTTGTTGAATTATATGTTCATTATGTTTACTGTTTCATTAAAAATTCTTCTTAATATTAAAGATTAGATTCTGCATAATCTTTAATACACTTAAACACAGTTTCTACTATAGTTGTGTTAGATTCATCTAATATAACTAAACCTTATACAAGCTAAGGAATTCAATCTATTAAAGTGGGATCAACAAGTGGTATCAGAGCTTGTTGAGAAGCTGTGATCTAGAAGAATCTATTTGTGTACACAAGATCTTGCTAAGAAGATATGGATCAAGATTCTGCACACATGGTGGTTGCATCCAAAGTTCCCATGCTCAAACCGGGTGAGTTTGAGTTATGGAGGATGAGGATTGAACAATACATCCAGATGATAGACTATGCACTATGGGAAGCCATAGAGAATAGTGCAACCTTACCAAAAACAACAATTGTGGAAGGTAAAGAGCAAGTGACGCCTATTACATCTGCTGAAGATAAGGCTCAAAGAAGATTAGAAGTGAAGGCTACAAGTACTTTAATGATGGGCATTCCCAATGAACATTAGTTAAAGTTTAACTCTATAAAGGATGCTAAGAAGTTGCTGGAAGCTATTAAAAAGAGATTTGGTAGGAATGAAGCTACTAAAAAGACTCAAAGAAATATCTTAAAGCAGCAATATGAAAACTTCACTACTCCAAGCTCAGAGATCTTTGATCAAACTTTTGATAGGCTTTAAAATCTTGTGAGTCAGTTAGAGGTTTTAGGAAAAAAGATTTCACAAGAAGATGTTAATCAAAAGTTATTAAGAAGTTTATCGCCTGAGTGGAACACACATGCTGTTGTGTGGAGGAATAAAACTGAGTTAGATACAATGAGCATGGATGATCTCTATAACAACCTCAAGGTGTATAAACCAGAAGTCAAAGGGATGTCTAGCTTAAGTTTAAGCACACAGAACATGGCTTTTGTGTCCTCTTCAAATAACAACACTAGCAGCTCTAATGAGGCAGTTAATGCTGCTCATAAAGTTACTACTGGTAGCACTCAAGTTAATACTGCTTACTCTACAAATAATGATAACTTGAGTGATGCTGTTATTTGTTCATTCTTTGCTAGTCAACCAAATAGTTCTCAACTTGCACATGAGGACTTGCAATAAATCCAACATGATGACATAGAAGAGATATATTTAAGATGGCAAATGGCCATGTTGACTATAAGGGCTAGAAAGTTTTTGAAGAATACAGGATGGAAGTTGTTGGGAATTAAAGGTCTTTAAACTTAGTACTGACAAGTCAAAAAACGTTTGTACTGCTTAGATTATAACTAACAGTACTAACTGATTAGTACTGGTAGAGTAAAAGTTAGTACTGCTAGTACTAACTTAATACGGGTGAAGCAGAACTTTATACTGTTGCATGAAGATTAGTATTGATGAAGAGTTAAACATATTTTGTGATATGTATGGACTTATATTGTGTATATCTTATATAATTAGAAGATATGCTGATATCTTTTAGAAGTTTAGAAGATTTGTAGTTATCTTGTAAAGGACTCCTTAGTGTATAAAAGGAGATCCTAGGTTATGGTTTTAGATATCAGTTTCTTATAGTTCTCATAGCTTCAAGGTTATAAACCCTAACACTATCAAAGAGTGTTCGTATTAATATATTGAAGCTTATTGTTTTGGTTAAATTTTCTGTTTTGTCAAACATACATTATTGTTCCATTGGTTATACTTCTTAGCGGTATAAACTAGACTCCGCATTGTTTATATCATTCACTCAAAGTTTCATTCTTAGTACTTTTGGATTTATCCAAGGATACTAAACCTTACATCAAGCTAAGGAGTTAAAGATCTATTCATTGGGATCAACAAGTGGTATCAGAGCTTGTTGTGAAGCTTTGAATAAGAAGAAACAATCAATCTCTACTAGATCTATCTCTTAGTGACAAGATGGAGGCATAAACTACTTCTACAACTCTGACTGCAAAGCTTCCTATCCTTAACCCAACGAAATATGATCTCTGGTTAATGAGGATAGAACAATACTTCCTCATGACTGATTACTCCCTCTGGAAAGTAATTCTGAATGGAAACAAAGTGCTGCAAAGAAAAATTGGAGAAGTTGAGTAAGAATATGAACCTACTACTGTAGAAGAAAAGCAGGATAAGAGGAATGAGATGAAAGCTAGAGGAACTCTGTTGATGGCTCTCCCAAATAAGGATCAACTGAAGTTTCATTCATATAAGGATGCAAAACTGCTCATGGAAGCCATAGAGAAGAGGTATGGAGGTAACAAGGAATCCAAGAAAGTTTAGAGGACTCTACTCAAGCAACAATATGAGAACTTTTCAGGATCAAGCTCAGAAACAATGGATCAAACTTTTGATAGGTTGCAAAAACTTATTAGTCAGTTGGAGATCCAAGGTGAAACAATTTCTCAAGAGGACATGAACTTAAAACTGTTGAGAAGTCTTCCATCTGAATGGAAGACTCATGCTTTAATCTGGAGGAACAAAGTAGAAATTGAAACCATCAGTTTGGATGACTTGTACAACAACTTAAAGATATATGAGCTTGAACTCAAAGATTCAACAAACACAAGTCAAAATTCACAAAATGTGGCTTTTGTGTCCTCCAACAGCACTAACAGCAACAGCAGTACAAATGAGGCAGATAACACTGCTTATGGAGTTAGTACTGCTCATACTTAAAGTAGTCCTACATCTAAAGATAACCTTAGTGATGTTGTGATCTGTGCTTTCCTCGGCTAGCAGCTAATTCTCCTTCAAATGTCAAAGGAGAGGTTCTAGAATAAATTGATCCTGATGACCTAGAAGAAATGGATCTACAATGGGAAATGGCCATGCTGACAATTAGAGCTAGGAGATTCATCAAGAGGATAGGCAGGCAGTTAGATGTAAATGGTAAAAGAGTTGGATTTGACAGGTCAAAAGTGAAGTGCTACAATTGTCATAAATATGGTCACTTTGTAAGAGAATGTAGACTTCCAAGGAATCAGGAGAAAAGAGAAAAAGAGAATAATAGAAGAATTGTTACAGTGGAAACTCCCAATTAAAATGCATTGGTTGCTCAAGATGGAATTGGAGGGTATGATTGGAGCTACCAAGCTGAAGAAGAGCATCCTACAAACTTTGCTTTAATGGCACATACATCTTCAGGAAGTTCTTCTAGTTCAGATTCTGAGGTAGATTCTTGTTTTAAATCATGTGTAAAAGCTTATGTTACTCTTAAAGAACAATATAACAATTTGAATTCTGATTACAACAAGTCTCAATTTAATTTAGTATCTTATAAAGCAAGTTTAGAGTCAGTTGAAGCTAGACTAGCTCACTATAAGAAAAATGAGGCTGTGTTTGAAGAGAGCATTAATGTTTTAAAATTTGAAGTTAGACTAAGAGATAATGCCTTAGTTGAAAACAAAAAGAAATTGGAAAAAGCAGAAAAAGAGAGACATGAGTTAAAGCTAACTTTAAAGAAGTTTCAAAATTCATCTAAATCTTTGAATAATTTACTGGAAAGTCAAGTTAGTGACAAGTTTAAAACTAGATTAGGATATAATGCAGCTACTACAGCTTCTCCTGTAGTAGAAAGTTTTGTGAATTCATCTGAGATGTTTAAAAATTAGGAGTATAATAGGTCCAAAGGATATCATGCAGTTCTCTACCTTATACAGGGAATTTCATACCTCGCAAACCTGATCTAACATTTATAGATGAAATAGTTGAAAATGAGAATATAGATGTTACTACTGTTGTGATTTTGAGAAAGATATGTCAAATCATAAGTCTGCTGGTGTAAAATATAATGGTGATGCAGTAGAACCTAAAACTGTTAGGGAGAACAACTTTATACCTCCAATCATTAAGGATTGAAATTCTGATCATGAAAGTAAGATAGATTATACTGTTAGATCTAGCATTGAAAAAATAAGATTTGTTAAGCCTGCTAGGGAAACAGTAGAGAAGGGAGAGACACCTAAGCAAAAGAAACACTATCCTAGGGGGAACCAAAGAAATTGGAACAATCTTATGTCCTAAAGACTAGGAAGTGACTTTAAAATGATTAATAAAGCTTGTTATGTTTGTGGTAGTTTTGAGCATCTTCATTATGTGTGTGATAAAAAGGTTATAAGACCAGTATGGAACAACTCAAGTGGGGTGAATCATAAGAACTTTGCTAATAAAATGACTCACTCTCACCCTAATAGAGGATTTGTTCCACAAGCAGTATTAACCAGGACTGGCAAAATTAATACTGCTGGTGCAAAAGTTAATACTGTTGTCAGACCAGTTAATACTGTTGGCTCAAAACCAACTATGAATCATCCTAGACCTATATCAAATGCTTACAAAAAGGGATATTCATAATTCACAAGATCAGTTAACAAGTTTTCAGCAAACAAGAATAGTATTTTCAATAAAAAAGGTTAATACTATCAGGGTAAAAGATACTACTGCTAGGGATAGAGGAGTAATAAGTGAAAATAACGGAAAAGGGGCTAATGCTGTTAAGGCCTCAGCATGCTGGGTTTGGAAAGCCAAAAACAGTAGTGCATCAAATACATTCAAGAAATATTCTTACATTGATGCACGAGGCAGGTCCAAGTCTATAATGGCTTGGATCCCTAAAAGAGTTTAACTCTCTTATTTTATGTGCAGGGCAACCCACATCAGAAAGAGTACAAGGAAAAAGGATTTATTGACAATGGTTGTTCTAGGCACATGACTGGAAACAAATGCTATTGATGTGCAGTTTTATACACTATAAAATATACTATAAAATAATACTTCAAAGAGCAATTAAGAAAATTCCCTAAGAAAATTTCACTCTTAAAAATATATATAATATAATATATAATACGTATATTTAACCGGGTAAATACGATCACCCAGGTCGTTTCCCCAACGACTAGTGAAATTGAAACCTTGTTTAAGCTTGGATTATGATTTGAATGAAGCAAAGATATTTTTGGTAATCTATATCTACTAAATAAAAAGCAACAATTAAAATGGACAATTAAGAACAATTAAACAAATACGGGAAACAAATAAAACGCGACAATTAAGCAATCCTACTAAATTAAAACCCTAAAATTGCAAATTAAGTTTCTAAACCTAGATTATTAGAAAATAAAATTTTAAGAAAAAGAAAAATATTTTTTTTAGATTATTTTTTTTGAATTTTTTTAAGAATTAAAAACTATTTAAAACTAATTAAATCCTAGAAATAAAAAAATAGAAATTAATTGAAATTATATTTTTCCTAAGTAAAATAAGTAAAAAGAAAATTTTAGAAAAAGGAATTACTATTTTTGGCTTTTTAGATTAAAAGATATGATTTTTTTAAAGATTTAAACTAATTAAAAACTTAAAAATAATAAAAATATTAAAAATAGAATCCTAAA
>BQNB010066421.1:0-34568 GCA_026074375.1 Tanacetum coccineum
ATCCAAACCAATGATGACGTCAAAACTACCAAGCTCTACGGGCATTACTAAACACTACTACTCAATGCTGCAATACTAATGAACATCTCTAAGGATGGTAGCCTATGTGCTTCCTAGCACACGCCTCAAGTCTGCCAACTCTCACTCGATCATAAAATCAAAGTCGTCGCATCTGCCTCAACTCTCTTTGCATACGTGACATGCCGCGCTGGAGTCGATCAACTCTCTGACTCTCAACACTATGGTGCCTCTAAGCCTCATGGTATCCCTCTCCAACTCTGCAATCCTCTCAGTCAAAGCAATAACTGCTGACTCAACCCTAACAATCATGTGTCCCTGCTCTATCTGAACTCTCTCAATAGTCTGTATATGATGGACTGGGATAGCCTGAGTGTGATCATGGAACCTCTGAACCAAATCTCCTAATGTCTCATACGTAGCCTCTACTGCTCCCTCCTGAGCAGGCTCAAGAATATCCTCCGCCTGAATCTCTGGATCAATATCCTGCTCTAAGTGAGGCTCATCACTAACCCTGACAATAGCATCATCCCTCAAACTAATCTTTCTAGGATCAACCTCTACATCTGCCAGATAACCAGAATCCCTAACTCTCTTAGACGATGGTATCAAATCAGCACGGACAAGAGATAAAGCTCCAAATATAGGTGATAATACAGGTACAGATGTCATAGGGGACCTACGTCTCTTGCGAGATGGCCCCGCAGAAGTACTCGGTAAATCAGGAGAAGAATGGTCCGACAATGAGTGCCCCAATGAAGAATCAGATGAAGCATCTGAATGAAAATCTGATGATGAATCTGAAGAAGAATGATCGGCAGAATGTCTCACAGCAAGACGATGAGTGGGTAACGGTCCAACCCTCTTCCTTGCGGTCATCATGTGTACTGGCCCATTAAGATGGTAGCGGTATGGTCGACCATAAGGAATAGGTTGTCTAGATGCTAGAAGCATAACTCGACGACGAGGTATGATAGGTGATCTCTGGGTAGAAGCGGTAATCTCAATGAAAGGTGTATCATGGGTAGGTGATGATGGTGTATCTGGTGTATCACTGTCTGTGGTGTCATCATCCGATGATAAAAATGGTAAGATAGCTGGTAATGGTGGTATATGGTCTGATGATGGATCCTCAGATGGATCAGACTCTGAATCAGATGCAGGTGAGTAATCAGGAGAAGCTGGTGTATGATCTGGGGATGGTGGTATGGTAGGTGCTATGATAGGTGTCTCTATGGGTAATACTGGTGTGTCAGTTTGAGTAGCGGGTGGAGTAATCACTGGTGTGGTGTCAGGAATAGTAGTAGGGATAGTACCGAACAAGATCACTCATCTAGCAGGTGTCCCCACGCTATCCTCTAATGAATCCGAAGAAATCGAGATAACTGAAATAGCTATAACCTGCACAAGCAAAACCGCTATCCTCTATGACCTTCTCTCTCTGCATCAAAACCGCGCCCAACCCTTTATGCGAAGCATCACAATATACCACGAAGTTCTCACTTCCCTCTGGTAAAGCCAAAATCAGCGCACTACACAACTTTTGCTTCAACAACTAGAATGCAGCGGTGTCCTTCATGTTCCTTTCTGCTTTTGGAGTAGATCAAAATATCATCGATGAATACAATCATGAATCTATCCAGATATGGTTTGCACACCCTATTAATCAAGTCCATGAAAACTGCTGGTGCGTTAGTCAAACCAAACGGCATTACTTGGAACTCGTAGTGACTATAACAGGTCCTAAATGCTGTCTTTGAAATGTCTTCCTCACGAACTCTGAGTTGATGATAACCTGATCTCAGGTCGATCTTAGAGTAGACTCTTGACCCTTGCAATTGATCAAACAAATCGTCGATCCTCAGAAGTGGGTATCGGTTCTTCACAGTAAGCTTGTTCAGTTCACAATAGTCGATACACATCCGAAAAGAACCATCTTTCTTCTCAACAAACAAAACTGGTGCTCCCCAGGTTGAGGAACAGGGTCTTATAAATCCTTTATCAGAAAGTTCTTGCAACTGGGTGGATAACTCTTGCATTTCGGCTGGTGCTAATCGATACGGTGCTCGTGCTACAGGTGCAGCACCAGGGACTAAGTCGATTTGAAATTCGACTTGTCGAGCAGGCGGTAGCCCAGGCAAGTCTTCTAGAAAGACTTCCGGAAATTCCCGTACGATTGACACATCCTCAAGTCGCTTCTCTTCTGACCTATCTTCAACCTTCTTGGACGTAACTTGTGCCAGATAAACTTGACATCCTTTCTCAATATACTTTTGGGTCTTTGTACACGATATGATATTCAACTTACTTCCGCTGTCGCAATTATCACCTCGGATTATCAACACCTCATTTCCATAAGGAATACGAACAACCTTCTCATCACAAATGATCAACGCGTGGTACTTTGCCAACCAATCCATACCAATGATGACGTCAAAACTACCAAGTTCTACGGGCATTTGATCTATGTCGAACGGATGACCTAATAATCCTAATGTGCAACCTCTAAGAACAATATTTGTTTCTGAAATTCTTCCATCGGCAAGTTCTACGGCATAACTAGTGTCTAAAGTGGTTGGTACAACATTAAGCAAAGCACTAAAGGTAGTCGACACAAAACTTCTATCGGCACCCGAATCGAATAACATAGAAGCATAACAGTTATTAAGAAGGAACGTACCCATGACAACGTTGGAATTAGGGTTTGTTCCTCCTCCACCAATGGCGTAAGCTTTCGCCGTAGCTTCGTTACCTCCAGTCTGGTTTCCAGTCTTGTTTCCATTCTTGTTTCTTGTCTGGTTTCCACGGTTCTGATTCCTCAACTTAGGACAATCCTTCCTGAAATGTCCTGGTCTTCCACACTCATAACAAATAATACCCTGCTGATTTCCAACTGGAGCCCTCTGAGTGTTTGGAGCAATAGCAGCCCTACAATCCCTAGTCTGATGTCCAACCTTCTTACAGTTTCCACACCTCATAGTACACAACCCTTCATGGTGCAACCTGCACTTATTGCAGTAGGGTAGTGGCCCAGCATACCCCTTTCTTTCATTGTTCCCAGCCGTATAAGCTCTGGCCACATTCTGCCCACTAGTATTTTGCCTCTTGAACGGCGGTTGCTGTCCACGGTTATCCCTTAGGTTACTTTCCATCCTCCTCTTATTCTCAGCACTCCTTGCAGCATAACCCTGGACCTTCTTGTCCATCAACTGGTTAGCAATGCGTATAGCATCCTGGAGTCTGGCTGGATTCGCAGCAATCACATTCCCTTGAATGTTGTCCGGTAAACCTCCAATAAACCTTTCCACTCTGTCTTCTTCATCAGGGACCATTCTAGTACACAACAAAATCAACTCCTGAAACCTTTGAGTGTAAGCAGTCAAGTCGTTTCCTTTCACGGTCAGATTCCACAATTCAGTCTCCATCTTCTGGATTTCATTCCTTGGACAGTACACTTCTGTCATCAACTTCATCAGTTCAACCCAATTCCATGGTATAAGCGCCTCACACTATGGTTCCTTAATGAGATGTTCCACCAGAGTCAAAGCACTGTCTCTGCAAGTTCAACGTGGCATACTTCACTTGATTACTACAGTGGACAATTACTGATATTGAACACAGTCTCCCTCTACTCAAACCACGGGTCAATCCTGACAAATGCCTTCAGTTCACGAGAAATTAGGTGGCCTTGCACTTCAAGAAGTCTTAGAAAGTGCACTCTCAGCCACGGCATGAAACCTCCAAAGTCAAACAATGATTCCCATTCTTTTCCCATTTTACCCTCCATTTCCATTTCCTCCATTTCCATTTCCTCCATTTCCATTTCCATTTCCTCCATTTCCATTTCCATTTCCTCCATTTCCATTTCCATTTCCTCCATTATCGCCTTCTAGTTCGTCCCCATTCTCATTCAGGGGTTCAAGGGTCCTGGCGGCTTCACGAGCCTCCAACTCTTCAGCTACTCGGCGAGCAACCAATTCTTCAAACTCCTCACGAGTCATGGACGCTCCAGATCGGGTGCTAGGCATCTTCCTACAACACAACAATATAACGCTTGGTGAGATTTCTAGGTAATGCGAGATTACTAACGGCATTAAATAAAATTTACGGTTAACCACATAGGAAAAATACACGACCAAAATACATATTCACGGAATGCCCATAATGCATGACACAAGAGCATAAGTAAATCAAATCATGACATCATATCATAGATAAACATTAGTTTCATATCATCGAACATAAGTGATTACATCACAACGTTTCAAAATACAGAAGATATGAGTTCTAACACTACGGTCATCACTAAATGCTACTACTAAATACTGCAATACTGACGAACATCTCTAAGAACGGTAGCCCATGTGCTTCCTAGCACACGCCTCAAGTCTGCCAACTCTCACTCGGTCATAAAATCGAAGTCGTCGCATCTGCCTCAACTCTCTCTGCATACGTGACATGCCGCGCTGGAGTCGGTCAACTCTCTGACTCTCAACACTCATGGTGCCTCTAAGCCTCCTGTTATCCCTCTCCAACTCAAGAGGTTTTCTTCTGACATCGGCATAGCTCTTTTGACGATCACGGGCGGCTTGGATATGGCTCTTGATTTGAACTATTCTCTCGGTTGTCTCGTGGATGATCTCTGGGCCAGTGAGCTGACTGTCTCCAACTTCAGCCCAGCAGATGGGTGATCGACACTTGCGCCCATACAATGCCTCAAACGAAGCAGCCTTAATGCTGGTATGGTACTGTTGTATTATGAAAATTCCACCAACGGTAAGTGTCTATCCCAACCTTTTCCAAAGTCAAGTACACAGGCACGTAACATATCCTCTAACATCTGAATGGTTCTCTCACTCTGACCATCGATCTCTGGGTGATAGGCTGTACTCATATCCAATCGAGTACCTAATGCTTTTTTAGAGACTTCCAAAAATGTGAAGTAAATTTCCATCGCGATCAAGATGACGAACCGGTACTCCATGCTTCGAGACACTTCCTTCAGAATTTGTCCCTTGTTAATTTTTCTAACGTGTCATCTTCTCTCATAGGCAAGAAATGAGCAGATTTAGTGAGACGATCAACGATTACCCAAATCGTGTCTTGCCCAGCCGCTGTCCTCGGCAGTTTAGTCACAAAGTCCATTGTTATTTTCTCCATTTCCATTTTGGGATCTCTGGTTGAACCAATAAACCAGATGGTTTCTGATATCTATCTTAACTTTAGCACACGTTAAACACTTGCTAACATAAGTTGGCAATCTCTGCTTTATGTTAGTGCCACCACTAATAACTTCTTCAAGTCCTTATACAATCTTAGCCGAATCTAGGTGGAGGGAAACATTGACTTATGCCCCCCCCCCCCCCGAAAAAACCTCATGCATAATCAAGGCACCAATCACCAAAACAACAATCAACTTCGATTGTTTAAGCATAACGTTCCGTCAGCGCGAGGTTCTAACTTGTTAATCATGCCACGCAAATCTTCGTTGATGAAGTTCTCTTCTTTTCTGGCTTCCGATTGAGCACTTAAAATCTGCTTAGGAAGGTTTAACCCTATAGTCATAACCAAGGCTCGAACTCGTAGCGGCTTGCTTCTTTCCTTTCGATTAAGGCAATACCACCACGTTCGCCTTTCCTGGATGATATCGAATCTCACAGTCGTAGTCGCTCAACAATTCTAACCAACGTCTTTGCCTCATATTCAGCTCCTTCTGGTCGAGTATGTGTTGCAAACTCTTATGATCGGTGAACACAACGCACTTGGTACCATACAGATAATGTCTCCACATTTTCAAGGCAAACACTACTGCACCAAGCTCTAGGTCGTGTGTGGTATAGTTCTTCTCGTGAACCTTGAGTTGGCGGGATGCATAAGCTATGACCTTCTCTCTCTGCATCAAAACCGCGCCCAACCCTTTATGCGAAGCATCGCAATATACCACGAAGTTCTCACTTCCCTCTGGTAAAGCCAAGATTGGTGCACTACACAGCTTTTGCTTCAACAACTGGAATGCAGCTTCTGCCTTTTCTCCCCATTCAAACTTCACGCTTTTCTGAGTCAACTTTGTCATAGGTCTAGCGATTTTTGAAAATCCTTCGATGAATCGTCGGTAGTAACCGGCCAAACCTAAGAATTGACGAATCTCGGTAGGTGTCTTGGGCGACGCCCAATCTTTGATTGCCTCAATCTTCGCGGGATCAACATGAATGCCTTCACTATCAATCACGTGACCAAGAAATTGTACCTTCGACAGCCAAAACTCACACTTTGAGAACTTGGCGTACAATTCTTCCTTCTTCAATAAATTCAAGATCAACTTAAGATGTCCTTCATGCTCCTTTCTGCTTTTGGAGTAGATCAAAATATCATCGATGAATACAATCACGAATCTATCCAGATATGGTTTGCACACCCTATTCATCAAGTCCATGAAAACTGCTGGTGCGTTAGTCAAACCAAACGGCATTACTTGGAACTCGTAGTGACCATAGCGAGTCCTAAAATGCTCTGTCATTGAAAAGTCATTCCTCGCGAACCTCTGATTGATGATAACCAGATCTCAGGTCGATCTTAGAATAGACTCTTGATCCTTGCAATTGATCAAACAAATCGTCGATTCTCGGAAGTGGGTATCGGTTCTTCACAGTAAGCTTGTTCAGTTCACGATAGTCGATACACATCCGAAAAGAACCATCTTTCTTCTTAACAAACAAAACTGGTGCTCCCCAAGGTGAGGAACTCGGCCTTATAAATCCTTTGTCAGAAAGTTCTTGTAACTGAGCAGACAACTCTTGCATTTCGGCTGGTGCTAATCGATACGGTGCTCGTGCTACAGGTGCGGCACCAGGGACTAAGTCGATTTGAAATTCAACTTGTCGAGTAGGCGGTAACCCAGGCAAATCTTCTGGAAAGACTTCTGGAAATTCCCGTACGATTGGCACATCCTCAAGTCGCTTTTCTTCCGACTTATCCTCAGCCTTCTTGGATGTAACTTGCGCCAGATAAACTTGACATCCTTTCTCAATATACTTTTGGGTCTTCGTGCACGATATGATATTCAACTTACTTCCACCGTCGCAACTATCTCCTCGAATTATCAACACCTCATTTCCATAAGGAATACGGACAACCTTCTCGTCACAAACGATCAACGCGTGGTATTTCGCCAACCAATCCATACCAATAATGACGTCAAAACTACCAAGCTCTACGGGCATTAGATCAATGTCGAACGGATGACCTAATAATCCTAACGTGCAACCTCTAAGAACAATATTTGTTTCTGAAATTCTTCCATCGGCAAGTTCTACGGCATAACTAGTGTCTAAAGTGGTTGGTGTAACATCAAGCAAAGCACTAAAGGTAGTCGACACAAAACTTCTATCGGCGCCCGAATCAAACAACATAGAAGCATAACAGTTATTGAGAAGAAACGTACCCGTGACAACGTTGGAATCAGGGTTTGTTCCTCCTCCACCAATGGCATAAGCTCTCGCCGTAGTTTCGTTACCTCCAGTCTGGTTTCCATTCTTGTTTCTTGTCTGGTTTCCACGGTTCTGATTTCTCAACTTAGGACAATCCTTCTTGAAATGTCCTGGTCTTCCACACTCATAACAAATAATACCCTGCTGATTTCCAACTGGAGCCCTCTGAGTGTTTGGAGCAATAGCAGCCCTACAATCTCTAGTCTGATGTCCAACCCTCTTACAGTTTCCACACCTCATAGTGCATAACCCTTCATGGTGCATCCTGCACTTATTGCAGTAGGGTAGTGGCCCAGCATATCCCTTTCTTTCATTGTTCCCAGCCGTATAAGCTCTGGCCACATTCTGCCCACTAGTATTTTGCCTCTTGAACGGCGGTTGCTGTCCACGGTTATCCCTTAGGTTACTCTCCATCCTCCTCTTATTCTCAGCACTCCTTGCAGCATAACCCTAGACCTTCTTATCCATTAATTGGTTAGCAATGCGTATAGCATCTTAGAGTCTGGCTGGATTCGCAGTAATCACATTCCCTTGAATGTTGTCTGGTAAACCTCCAATAAACCTTTCCACTTTGTCTTCTTCATTAGGGACCATTCTAGTACACAACAAAATCAACTCCTAAAACCTCTGAGTGTAAGCAGTCAAGTCGTTCCCTTTTACAGTTAGATTCCACAATTCAGTCTCCGTCTTCTGGATTTCATTCCTTGGACAATACACTTCTGTCATTAACTTCATCAGTTCAACCCAATTCATGGCATATGCAGCCTCAACACCAATGGTTCTCTTATGAGAGTTCCACCAGGTCAAAGCATTGTCTTGCAGTGTGCATGTAGCATATTTCACTTGGTACCTCAATGGACAATTACTAATATTAAACACAGTCTCCATTTTCTCAAACCAGCAGGTCAATCCGACAACGCCTTCAGTTCCTGAGAAATTATGTGGCTTTCACTTCAAGAAGTCTTGGAAAGTGCACTCTCGAGCCACTGGCATGAAACCTCCATAATTCATGCCATGGTTTCCATTCCTGTGTCCATTTCCTCCAAATCCGTTTTCTCCGTTTCTTCCTTTTCCATTTCCTCCATTTCTATTTCCTCCGTTCTCACCTTATTGTTCATCCCCATTCTCATTCAGGGGTTTAAGGGTTCTTGCGGCTTCACGAGCCTCCACCTCTTCAGCAACTCGGCGGGTAACCAATTCTTTAACCTCCTTATGAGTCATGGATGCTCCAGATCGGGTGTTAGGCATCTTCCTACAACATATCAACATAACACTCGATGAGATTTCTAGGTGATGCGAGATCACTAACAATATTAAATAAAATTTACGGTTAATCACATAGAAAATACACGATCGAAATATATTCACGGAAATCCCATAATGCATGACGCAAGAGCATAAGTAAATCAAATCATGACATCATATCATAGATAAATATCAATTTCATATCATCGAACATTAGTGATTACATCACAACGTTTCAAAATACAGAAAATACGAGTTCTAACACTACGGTCATCACTAAACGCTACTACTCAATGCTGCAATACTAACGAACATCTCTAAGGATGGTAGCCCATGTGCTTCCTAGCACACGCCTCAAGTCTGCCAACTCTCACTCGATCATAAAATCGAAGTCGTCGCATCTGCCTCAACTCTCTCTGCATACGTGACATGCCGCGCTGGAGTCGGTCAACTCTCTGACTCTCAACACTCACGGTGCCTCTAAGCCTCCTGTTATCCCTCTCCAACTCAGCAATCCTCTCAGTCAAAGCAATAACTGCCGACTCAACCCCAACAATCCTATGTCCCTGCTCTCTCTGAACTCCCTCAATAGCCTGTATACGATGGACTGGGATAGCCTGAGTGTGATCATGGAACCTCTGAACCAAATCTCCCAATGTCTCATACGTAGCCTCTACTGCTCCCTCCTGAGCAGGCTCAGGAATATCCTCTGGCATCACAGGATGCGTAACCCTCTCAACTCTGACCTCAACCGGGCCTCTCACACCCGTCTCTGTCTCATCTCGATCAATAGTAGCCTCCACTCCAACTCAGAGCATAATCCCTCTATCCCAGAAATAGCATCTGCGTAAGCAATACACTCGTCAATCTCTGCCTGAATCTCTGGATCAATATCCTGCTCTAAATGAGGCTCATCACTAACCCTGACAATAGCATCATCCCTCAAACTAATCTCTCTAGGATCAACCTCTACATCTGCCAGATAACCAGAATCCTTAACTCTCTTAGGCGATGGTATCAAATCAGCACGGACAGGAGATAAAGCTCCGGATACAGGTGATAATGCAGGTACAGACGTCGTGGGGGACCTACGTCTCTTGCGAGATGGCCCCGCAGAAGTACTCGGTAAATCAGGAGAAGAATGATCTGACAATGAGTGTCTCGAAGAAGAATCAGATGAAGCATCCGAATGAAAATCTGATGATGCCTCTGATGACGAATCTAAAGAAGAATGATCGGCAGAATGTCTCATAGCAAGACGATGAGTGGGTAATGGTCCAACCCTCTTCCTCGCAGTCATCATGTGTACCGGCCCATTAAGATGGTAGCAGTACGGTCGACCATGAGGAATAGGCTGTCCAGGTGATAGAATCATAACCCGACGACGAGGTATGATAGGTGATCTCTGGGTAGAAGCGGTAATCTCAGTGAAAGGCGTACCATGGGAATGGTGATAGTGGGAACTGGCGTAGCACTGTCTGTGGTTCATCACCGATGATAAAAATGGTGAGAACAGCTGGTAATGGTGGTATAATGGTCGAATGAATGGATCCTCAAGTGGATCAGACTCTAAATCAGAATTCGAGCAGGTGAGTAACTCAGGTGAAGCTAGTGTATAGTCTTGGGATATGGTGGTATAGAGTTAGGCGTGCTATGATATGGGAGTCTCTAGAGTGGGTATCACTCATGTGTCCCAGTCTGAGTAGCGGTGGAGTAATCACTGGTGTGGTGTCAGGAATAGTAGTAGGGATAGTACCGAACAAGATCACTCGTCCAGCAGGTGTCCCCACGCTATCCTCTGATGAATCCGAAGAAATCGAGATAACTGAAATAGCCATAACCTGCACAAGCAAAGTTCATATAAATCATCTTTATATCAACCATGCATGATGCAAAAATATGAATGGGTGAATGGGTAACTGGATGAATGCAAAATGAATGAATGAATGAGTCATCGAGCACGTCATGATAGGATGAAATAAGAAATACTTAGAAATATTAGATATACTTAGTATTTAATACGTATATATTATTTACGTAGTACTTAGTTATGTATACGTACTATGTAAGGTCACGTAAGGCACATAATCACGTAGGATCACATACTGGTTATAGTCCAGACCTAGTTTATACTACCTGGTTCTCTATAACCTTGGCTCTTGATACCAATCTGTCACACCCCCAGACGGGGCCTGGACGGAATACGTGTCCGGAGGCGTGACTTTATTGAGCATCTCAAGTACAAAGCATAAAGAACGACCTCTAAGGGTACGTTTTAAAAATAAACACCGTTGCATAGATTGAAAATAATAATAATTTTTACATCAACCAAATTTAAGGGTTTTAAGTGACAAATGCGGAAGCTTAAATAAGTTCAACAACGGTATTTAAAGACATAGACAAATCTCTGGAAAACTGGTACAGGCAATTAGACTTCACATAAGTCAATCAACAGCATCTATGCTAAGCACTTGAGAAAAACATGCTTAAAACGGTCAACATAAAGTTGAGTGAATTCATAGGTTTAGTTTAAACGTTGTTATAGTGGACCACAAGATATCAAAACGTATGCGACAGTTATAACAGATACAATGATACGGATTCGTATACGAGTGGGTAAAAAGGATAAACCTAGGCGTAACCCTAGCGGCAATCGTTCTTGGCCAACCAAGTAACAATCGACGGCGTTGTTCTCCGGCCAACCGAATGAACAAGAAACAAAACTGTTTCGAGAGAAATTCTTTATTCAATTCTTAAAAAAACATCCCTCAATACAAAGAATAGTCTCGATATTTATAGGACAATAAGAATCAATCTAAATATAGATTGATTTAACTTTCCTATTCCTAAACATGTAATTAATTGTAAATTAAATGTTTTCGTAACAGCCTTTATTGACTACGCATATTTGACTTTGACTAAAATAAATAACTTGGAAGTTTCGGTTGGATTGGATCTTCAAAACATTTAGCCGACCCTAGCCACTTTCAGTGGGCTCAGCTTGGGTTGGGCTAAGTGGGCTTCCTCCTTGATCCGTATCATCCTCCCCCTCTAAAAAACGACTCGACCCCGAGTCATCATCAAAGTCAGCATCGGGCGTATACGGAGAGAGGTCAGCAACATTAAAAGTACTAGAAACACCATAGTGACCTGGCAATTCCACCTTGTACGCATTATCATTAATTTTCTTCAAGATACGAAACGGACCATCGGCGCGCGGGTTGAGTTTACCAAAACGACCCTGGGGAAACCGGGCATGTCTCAAATGTATCCACACAAAATATTGCCTGCATATATAAACGTCTAAATAAAAGTATATATTATATATATTTTTATACACGTTTTATTGTTGGTTACTTAATTTAAATTCTCGTATCTTGCTTTGTCATGTACGTTTTATAGTATTTACTAAGTACAGTAATTTATCAAAATTTCGGCATGACCCGTTCGTGTTTACACATTTTCCAAAGTCGTAGACTTTATTAAAAACCCTCTTTCAAATCACTTTTAATCCGCTTTTCATAATTACAAGTTCATATATCGACAAATCCATTATTATTTGTAACGTTCGACGTCTAAAAATAATTAAACGTAAAACATCTTAATTGCACACTATTAAATAAGTTACCCACGAACTTATCCAATAAGCTGCATCGTAGCTTTTAACGCTAGGTGTGTTGCATATATTTGGCTTTGGCCCTTATCCGAAAATGTAGTTTTACTTACCCATTTAATCCGATAAGCAAAATATTAAGTAATAAATACGTGACCTCAAGATAAGCTATCAATAAGCTCACAATAAGTCAAGTATAATATGTAGGGAAACATGTACACTTTTAATTAAAATAAATCAGATTTCAATTAATAAATAATTAACAGAAAATAAATAACATAAAAGAAAACATACCGAATAGGGTAGAAGCAGAAGACAGACACTATCAACGATAAATAAGAAAACAGTAAAAAGGTCATGGGAACGAAAGGCACTGTTAGACACCTTTCCCTTAAACAGATTCGCCGTATGTTTCTCAGGGTACAAGCGTTCAAAGCTGTTGTACAGCCGGACCCTGACAAACTTGCCTGAAATTTCACGAAAAACCAGAGTACTTCTGATCGATCAAGAGTGTTGGAAACTTGTTAAATGAGATTTTTTCTCTGTGTGTTTTTTCTGTTGTATATTTAATAGTTAGATGCCATCTATTTATACACATTCATTGATTATATGGTCCTAATGGATGCAATCAAATGTAATACAATGTCAATTATGCCGTAAAATGATTCATTAATTTTTTGTTATAAACCTTTGAGTCAAATAAGAAACCGCCAATTAAATTGTCAATTAATGGACCCATAATTTACAGTTATAACACCTTTGAACAAATAAATAACAGCCAAATTCATATTGTCAATTAAGGACAACATTAATTTGCAGTTACCAAACAGCTTGTAACTGACATTTTGAACATTTCCTCCATTCCAACTTTCCTTCTTTGAGACTCGATATCTCATTCACACTAACTCTATTTTGGACATATACTGGCTCGACCTGGCCTTACATTTAATAATTATATTTACTAATAATTATTTATGTCCAGTTATGCTTTATGATTTCATCTTGAACCATTAAAGCCATATGTTTAACCTCTCAACAAGTCACATTGTTATAGGAATGGACTAGGATGTTACAATTTAAGTAACACCCCCATATTGATGTGACTTCCCCCACATTTCTATGATTAGGTTGTCCTATTGAACCTAGATCTTGGGATCTCCAGTCAACTGGGTTAGGTTTTCCTTCATAGAAACTCATTCCTTTAAGGGCTTTAGTCTCATTCCTTTAGACGACTCTCTAACTAACTCTCTGCTTAAGCCTTTCACAAGCGGATACGCGATGTTATCCACTGACTTTCCGTAGTCAATCGTGATAACTCTATTTGAGAGTAATTGTCGCACCAATCATCGTTTATGATGAATATGTCTCGACTTACCGTTTTATATTGTGATATGAGCTCTGTCAAAATTCAATTGACTATCACACTTTATAAACATGGCCGTTACCGGTTTACGCCATCTTGGTATGTCCTTTACGAATTAACGTAAATATCCCGCATATTCTATAAATTTATCTTAAATGATAAATTCAGATTTCATCATAGATTTAGCTATGAACGTCTGTTTGAAATACTGTCAATATTTCTAAGACATAGCTTCCACTTAGCGTAAATACATCCGCTCTAGTGGATCTAGATTCTTATTCCTCCAAGAATCTGTATTTGCATTACTCTATCATTTGATAGTAGCCGTATATCTTCCATAATGCAATCATAGTACTTATGTAATACTTATTCAAATGGTCCCCACTTGAATTACTGGTATATCTACTTAACCTGACTATGAGTTCTAAATCAGGCCAGACGCATGTCATTAAACACATAAGATGCCTAATATTCTTTGAGTATTTAAAATGGGCAACACCTTTATATTAAAAGATGTCATTGAATTCTAGCTTGGCCGGAACCCCCCACAGTGAACCTCTCAAGAATATTGTCCTTACAATGTTTTTGACTTAACACAAATCCATATTGGTTCACATCCAAGAACCATATCCAACAACTAATGAAGTTCATGTCAAATCTTGACTCCAACATACCATTAGTGGATTTGTTTATCTTCTTATCACTTCTAGTGATAATTATACCATCTATGTATAAACACAGGAGTACACATATACATCCATTAATTTCGAATCCACATTCTTACATGATATGGTGAATTTAATGTCTTTGTTTTAAGTTTTCCTAATCATATACTGACCTTAAACATGCCCTACAAACAAACTTTGCTCTCCAATCCAGGAGCTATGAAACCCTATGGTTGGTTCATATATATTTCTTCTTCTAAATCTCCGTTTAGAAATGTCGGTTTCACATCCATTAGGTAAACTTCCAAATTCCTTAATTATTTGATTACCAATCTTGCTTTGTGCTTTGCAATGGTGCCATCGGCTTTCATCTTCTTCTTGAAGATCCATTTATAGCCTAGTGGTTTACAACGGGAAAGTAAAACCACGAGCTTCCAAGTATGTTTTGTATAATAGAATCTATTTTACTTTTATTGGCTTCTTTCCATTGAGCCATTTCGAGGAAGTTACCGCTTCTCGATAAAAAGTAGGTTCATTTCCTACCATAAAAGAAACAAAATGGGTCCAAATAATTTCTCGGTTCTTGCCCTTTTGCCTCTTCTAGGTTCAACCTCTTATTCCTTGGTGAATATTATCTCTCACTTAGAGATCATATATCATCAATTTTGTCTTTTGATTTTGGACAAACTTCATCATCTTATTCCAATGATCTTCAATTTCCTTTGTTAAACACGGAAATATTTTCAAATAAGGAAGCACTTCTTTATTCCATTATCATATCCTTGTGTATATCCACAAATACAAAGAAACCATACACACTACTATTATGAGCATATAGTAAGAACATGCAATTCATAGTTTCAGGTCAAATCCTTTGAACCTTGAGGTTCAATGCAGATATCTTATCCAGATACCCCAACCCCCAATTTGTAAATACTTATAAGATAAGTCTTCTTCTCATCCATAGTTCATAAAACTATCTTAATTCTTTACAAAGGGATCTTACTAAAAGATAAGTAGCCGACTCGCTTTCCCGCCACATGTCATGGCTTAAACCAGACTTAAGAGAACATGGCAACTAACCATATCTTCTAACACGAATCTTTTCAATAATCAAGTGCAATAAATTTGTGTCCTAAATTTAGAAAGGAGAACACAATTCCACCTCCGATATGACTTCGAGACCACTTGTTTCCGATAATAAATTGATCTCAACTTATTTAATCTAAAACAATCTGTCTAAATATCCTTACTCCAAGTAATATTTTAATAACCACCGTCAGCAAATATGATGAAGTACTCACGCTATTCGAGTCCTTAGAGGTATTCAATCACATAAAATCATGTGAATCAATCAAAGGGGTTCGGTTGTTTTTTTCGAATCACAATAGATTGGAATCTTATTGAAGTGAAAGCCATAGTCTGTTAACTTAGTCCGCATCCAAAGGACTTGGGCACAGCAAGCGGATAGAAACACATATTCTGCTTTCGCGGTAGAAAGCGCCGTACAGTCTTGTTTGTTTGGGCACCAGCTAACCAGCTTTTCGCCTAAGAATTGAGCTTCACTAGAAGTACTCTTGAAGGTGTCTTTACATCCCGCATAATCAGCATCTGAAAATTTGGTTAGTTCAAAACCAAAATCCTTCGTATACCAGAGACCCATATTAACAGTTCCCCAAAGATAACGAAAGATCCTTTTAACCTCTTTGAGGTGCTTCTCGATTGGCTTAGCCTGGTACCTCGCACATAAACAAGTAGCATGTACAATGTCTGGTCTACTAAACGTAAGATACATTAGGGCACCAATCATGCTACGATATTTTGTTGCATCGACTGGAGACCCATTTTGATCGAGGTCAAGCTTGTCTTTGATATCCATTAGAGTACCAACGGGATCACATGATTCCATTCCATATTTTTTAAGGATTTCTAACATGTAGTTGGACTAGTTTATGAAGATGCCACAGGGGGATTGGTTAACTTGTAAACCAAGGAAAAACGTCATTTCCCCATCATTGACATTTTGAAGCAGCTTTTCATGAGGTCAGAAAATAGTTGGGTATACCGAGGGTGTGTAGAACCAAAGATAATATCATCAACATAGACATGTACCACTAAGATGTCATCGTCGAAGAGCCTTATAAACAATGTTGGATCAATTGTGCCTTTGAAGAAGTGATTATGTAGGAGAAACGTTGACAATTCACTGTACCATGACCTTAGTGCTTGCTTTAACCCATATAGTGCCTTCTTTAACTTGTAGACATGGCTTGGATGATCAGTATCGATGAAACCTTCAGGTTGACACACGTACACGTCTTCTTTTAGCGTACCATGCAAGAATGCAGTTTTCACGTCCATTTGAAACACAGTGAACGATTTGTGTGCAACATATGCCAAAAATATCCTGATAGCTTCTATTCTAGCAACCAGAGAGAAGGATTCTTCGAAATCTATTCCTTCCTCTTGGCGGTACCCTCTTAAAACCAGGCGAGTCTTGTTTCGGATGACCGTGTTTTCTTCATCATGCTTGTTTTTGAATAGCCATTTCAAAGTAAAAGGTTTTATGTTATCCGAAGGAGGATCTAACACCCTTACATCAAGCCTTTTGAACTGAAGAAGCTCTTCTTGCATTGATTCAATCCATGCATGGTCGGTCATAGCCTCTTTGACATTCTTCGGTTCCATAATGCTTACCATTAATGCATACATGCACATGTCACCATCGGATCGGAGTTAATTCCTTGTCAAAACTGGTCGTGAGGGTTCTCTTATCACTTGTTCCAGAGGGTGATCCTTAGTCCATTGATATTCATGAGGGTTTGGTTGGTAAAACGTATACATGTTCGATGGATCCACATATTGTGAAGATGATGATTCAGCAGCACTAGTAGACGGAGTAGCAAAAGGATTTACAAATGTATTTTCATCGAACATAGCATTTGGAACATTGTCAGCAATTGTTGCGGGTTGATGCTGAACATGTTGTTGTGTTTCGAGCTCGTCAACATCCTGTGAAGTGTTTGGAAAATTTGTTGCTTGAGAGGATGAATTTGTTGGTGTCGGTGCGGTGTCTGCTGTTGTTGTAGTTGCCGTTGGAGTCTGAAGAACTTGAGGTGCTTGAGCAGCCAGAACAGTTCTTGGAGCAGCTAACGATTGACCGCCAATATGATCATTATACATAGCTTCAAATAGTAAATTCAATTCACCTTCAGTTGGTTGTTGAGTTGTTATTGTTGACGGAGCATAAGTAAGATTGAGTCCTGAACTGATCTGTCCAGAAGTCATTCTTTGAAGTCCGGGTTTTGAACTGCTTTGTTCAAAAGCCATAGCTGAAAGCTCATCAAATGTCACATTCATTGTCTCTATGATTTTCTTTGTCCTTCGGTTGTAAACTCTATAAGCACAGGAATTAGCAGAATAACCAATAAAAAAGCCAATATCACCTTTTGCACCAAGCTTCCCGATATCTTCACAATCATTCTTTGGATAATAGAGAGCCCCAAATACATGAAGACATGAGATATCTGGTTTTCTGCTGTTAATGAGCTCGTATAGTGTTTTGTCAAATCGACAGTGAATGATGGAGCGGTTTTGAGTGTAGCACGCAGTAGCAATTGCTTCAGCTCATAAGAATAACGGTGCACGAGAAAAAAATCAACATTGTTCTAGCAGCCTCCACTAGCGTGCTGTTCTTATTCACGACTCCATTTTGTAAGGTGTTACGGACAGAAGTGCTTGGTGAGAGATGCCAACACTCTTAAAATATTCTTGAAGCACTTGGTTCTTGAATTCTGTGTCGTTGTCGGTTCTTACAATAATAACAGGGGCTTGAAGTAGAACGGTAATTCTCTTGAGAAAGGTTTTAATCTCCTCTAGTGCTTCGTCTTTTAATCTGAGAAAGACTACCCAAGTGTAACGGGAGTAGTCGTCTACAATCACCTGAATATACCACTTTCCATTTATGCTTACGATTCTCATTGGACCACATAAATCCATATGAAGAAGGAGTAATGTAACATCCAAGAATTTTTGAATGACGATTTTACCCTTTGACTTTTAGGGTCTGACTGGACTTTTTGACTTTTGGTCTTTTATTGTCACATAAAATCAATTACTGCGTAACCGGTAATTTTTCGGAACATATTTAAAAGAGATATGTGTTATTCTTAAGTTGACGTATCAAAAACGAACCACTAAATCACGTTTTCATTATTCGGACTCTAAAGCAATTTGATGTAAAACGACATTCCTGACAACTTTTCAGTTTTGACCAGACCGAAAATAGGTCAGAAATGACTGAAAATGCCCTCGCAAGATTTAAAAACGGGAAAATAATTAAATTACATTTAATTATCATTTTTATT
Source organism: Tanacetum coccineum (assembly GCA_026074375.1). Taxonomy (NCBI): domain Eukaryota; kingdom Viridiplantae; phylum Streptophyta; class Magnoliopsida; order Asterales; family Asteraceae; genus Tanacetum; species Tanacetum coccineum. The sequence goes on from BQNB010066421.1 coordinate 18,759, forward strand.
AAATAAAAATATTTAATAAATTAGTCATCATTTTATTCGAAAATGTTTGTTGATAACGCGAATATACGGGTTAAAAAATTATTTCAAGTTTTACTTTCGGACGAGACGTAACCGGTTCATTAAATAAATAACGAATATTTTTATAAATGTTATGGAAATATTTGTGAAATACTACTCAAATAAATACTCGTTTTTACTCAAAACATGATTTGAAAAACAATGGCGCAAGTTTTGTGTGTTGAATCACACGTTAAGTCATTCAAACGAGTCCCGAACCGATACTTATCAAAACTATAATAAAAACTTACACTTTTAACCCCATACTATTTGAACTCGTCACAATTAATTATATATACATATATATATATATATATATATATATATATATATATATATATATATATATATAAAATTTTCTTTTACATTTCATTTCATTTTTCCATCTCATATACACACATAACATCAATCTATTTCTATCTCCCCTCACAAGGGAACAAAGGAGAAGAGAAAAACCCAAAATGCAAGTATGTGTGTGTTATGAATGAACAAATGAATATTAGATGGATTATATACACAATGTTTACTTCACACACTAATAGCGTGTGTGTGTACCGAAAATGAGACAAGAGAGCCAAAGGGGACCAAAATGATCCTCAAATCATAATGTTGCTAGTACTAGTCCTTTCCTCTAACCATGCTAGCTTGTCTAGTGCTTTGATTTCAAATTTTTGATTCCTATGTATACATATGTATGTGTAACCGGTTATGGCATGACTCACTGTGTGTGTGTGACCGGTTATATCAAGGCCAAAGGGGGACCAAAAGTAGCTTCCAACTTTATAGGATCACTAGTGCTAGTTGATGAATTAATTTCCAAGCATGCATGCACAACAAAGTGTAGTTACATTCCACGGATCACGTAAATAACGAAACGAGTAACGGTAACACGGAAAATTACGAAATTCTAAATATTGCTTTAAAACATAAAAACGCGGCTATTGCCAAAATACTACAATGTTTGGTGTCCCGGTTCGCTCCCGGTGATGATTCTCAGATAATAACGAAACAACTTCCCGGTTAACCGGTAAAGCTTAACGAAACTTTTAAAAATTCAAATTACTACACGGAAACGACTAACTTACTGAACGAAAATTCTCGGGTTGTCACATTCATTACTTTGTTTTAGTTGATATATATAAATATATATATATATATATATTTAAAACACACGGGTTGTTTGGAAAGTGGAAAAACATTAGATTTTATAAATATGGGAAACGTTATATAACCGGAAATATCATGACGAAATTTATATAAATTTATATATTTAGTAATGTTTTACTAAACCTCTATTATTTTAGAAACCCGGTAAAAGAGACTAAGTTATATTTTAAAGATATATTAAGTTATAACTGTACAATAACTCGACAACGAATAAGAACTATACTTTTACAATGAGGCAACTATTTTAGCCACAACCCGTCGAGGAAACGAAATACTAAATTATAAAATATTATTTTATAATTCCCGACTAAAAGATAAAGTCATAACTTTTGTAAAAACTTTACAAACATCGGTTACATGATTCGTAACATTAAAACGTGCGTTACTTTTATACGAGAACTGTTAATAATTAAATTGGTGATTTACGAACACGTGTCGAAATGTTTTATTTCAATTCTTTTTCTCACGTTTCTTATTTAATACTTACAAGGTATTATATACCTCGATTATTTATTTGATTTGTTTTCTTTGTTATATAATTCACGGTATGAATTATATACTTGATATATTTTTCATATGTAATATATACAGAATATATTACATACTTTGTGTTTACTTTTTGATTTATTTTATTTAACCAACCATCAAACTATTACAACTTGGAATCTAAATCTTTTATCAACGTGTCGCATTGATGTAATCATCTATCGGAAAACCCAATTCATTAACCTAGGCTAGTGGGTCATAGCCATTAAGATAAACCATAATTCCTTAGTCGAGCCGTTTTGGTTTCTGTTTGTGTTGTGCTTAATATGTGCATTTCTGCCAATCGTTCTTCATCATCGAGGTGAGTTCATAGCCCCACGTTTTATATGATTTTGTTTTATAAGTTTTGGGGTGAGAAACATGCAATGTTTTACAATTGGACACAAGTGAGAAATTTTATATTATGATTACGTGTTGCCTAAGTTACGATAACCCAAAGGAGCCCATTATCATGAACTGGTTAATTACCTGGAGGGTAAGCACGAATGTTATAAATAGATCTATTGGGATTGACATTCCCGTTCGGGTGAGTCATGCTCACTGTGCCGGTTTGCCAGACAACGAATGTATACCATGTCGGACGAGGGATGTTCTGGGTTAGAACATCAATACGGGCAATGCTGGCAATTTTATATTGCAATATATTTATGTCGAGCTTCAGTGTGATGAGCTTAGGGCAACGTAATTACATTTATGTGATGTTTGCAATCTGTTGCATTATCATACAAATGGGAGATCTTGTGGTCCTACATTATACGATTTATCAAACCTATGAATTCACCAACTTTATGTTGACTGTTTTAAGCATGTTTTTCTTAGGTGAATTAGATGCTTGGATTATCTGATGTGCATTAGAGTCTAAAATGACAAGATTTCATTCATGGATTTTTACTTATATACAAATGATCAAATCTCGTTGGGTTGTTTTCAAGCTTTTCTTTGTGATGCAATTATGAGACAAATGTTATATCATTTTCAAGGAAATCAACGAGATTACTTTTCAAACGACACATTTAGAGGTCGTTCTCTTGTATCTAGCGCTGTGTATTATGAAGTAACGCTCCCGGACATATTTCCGCTGCGACACATTTTTGGGGGTGTTACAGATTGGTATCAGAGCAGTGGTTATAGAGAACTAGGTTGCATATTTTACCCTACACTATAACCGTTTTCACAAACATTGCATCACAGCAAACATTTTCAAAGTGCATACACACTAACTTGCTTACTGCTTAGGTTTACTTGTTACTTACAGTGCTTACGTGACATACAATATATATAATATATATGCTTTGCATTCCTTTTGCGTGTATCATACATTTATTTATATAAGAGGTTATTTATATAAATACCAGAACAATTCTTAAGACATTATGAGTTGCACAATGGTCTCATTTACGCCTTAGACATTGTGAGTTACACAATGGTCTCATTTTACTTCTTAGACATTGTGAGTTGCACAATGGTCTCACTTCGTTCTCAGACATTGTAAGTTAAACAATGGTCTCACTTCGTCCTCAGACATTGTGAGTTGCACAATGGTCTCACTTCGTTCTCAGACATTGTAAGTTAAACAATGGTCTCGCTTCGTTCTCAGACATTGTAAGTTAAAACATGTATTTAAGATATTATTTTTTCTTCACAGTTTTATACAATATCGTATTACATGGAGGCCGTCATAATTTTGTTTACATTCATTTCGTTCTCAGACATTGTAAGTTAAACAATGGTCTCTAAGAATATCATTTTTCTTCATAGCTTTATACAATACCGTATTACACGAAGACCGTCACAGTTCTGTTTACATGGGATTATGTATGAATCTAAGTATTACAAGTCTTGTATGGGCGGGACTTGTAATAGGAGGATTGATATGATAATCGCTATGTTAACTCGTTCATAGAGACCTTTACCTTGTTTACTCTAACCGAGTACTCATTAACTATCTTGAACTCTAGGTCGATATTCCTTGGTAGTTTTACTCCCCATCTCCGAAGACGAGTTTGGAACACTCGTCCCATACTCATTAGGAGCACATGCATCGTCATGTCATTCACCACCTTGAAGGTTATGTGAGTACGCGTATTGCATCGGAAATTATTAAGTAGGATGATTTATAATCTCTTTATTTGAAAGGATTGGGACGCCTCTTCAGTTAAATAAAGAAATTGTAAATCCCCGAACCATAAGTTTATCATTTCTTACTTACATAAATTAGGACGCTCCTTTATGTAAGTAATGAATTATAAATGAGTGGGCTTAATGGTATCCAATATGACACGAGTATGAACTCGAACCCGATAATCACCGGACACATTTCCGCTGCGACATATTTTTGGGGGTGTTACATAAAATCCCGTGAACGTTAATTATTTCATCAAAACTATAACAAAATCACTTAATTTACTTAAGATACTTAAATTTTATTTCACACATCGAATTTCAATGGAATCTTTGAATTCTAATTCACAAGAGAGAGAGAGAGAGCTGCATCAGTTGCAACAAATGCAAGACAAAGCAAAGGAAAGTTGCATGGTATCATTTCAACTACTTCATTCACACCTCAAGGCTCTTTCAAACAACGACTTAAAAGGAACTTGTATCAATGGAGGATTCGAACGGGCATTTACGGCACTCTTTGATCAAGATGTTTAAACTTTCACATGCTCAATGTTACTAAACTTGGATCAACTAGAACAACAACTTGTCAAAGAAGAATTTCAAGAAACCGGATCCATGGATGCTTTTAGAGTACTCAAGACACAGTTTTAGACGTTCATCAATTTCCGATACTATTTCGATGATTTTGAGGGTACGATGATATGCAAGCACATTCAAGCACACACTCGAACTAAAATTCGACAATTCCGTGATACACTAATCCAACACATGGAATCTCTTAGAGAGTCAATTTTGGAAAGAGAAAAGCATAAACGAGAGAAAGACAGAAGGGTGAATGACAGAATGATGCAGTCAAAAGAGAGAAAGGATAATTCGAGTAAAGCATTAGATGCTGGTTTGGTTGTTACGGAAAGCAATGAGACAGAATTAGAAAGGCATGTTTTAAGCAGCAGATCCGGGAATGATACACATACTGATGATGCAGATATCAACTCCGTGAATGACAAACAGCCAATGACTGAGGTACAACTGTCTGCTGAACATAATATACTTGCTAATGAACAACAGCATTCTGAGCAATCTGAATCCGTTTATGACACATATTTGTTGGAAAAGGTTGATAGAAATACCACTCCTGAATCAACATATATGAGTTATAGGGGAGGAGAGATTGACTAGAATGCTGATGCTAAAAATTGTCAAGTTTCATGTCCTTTACCTAATCCATCATTTGATAACATGACAACTAAATTTTCAAATCAATTTCTCAAATCTGAAAATATTTCTCTCAAAAATACCGTTACCCAACTTCAAAAAGACTTTTCAAGAATGGAAACACATTGTGTTAACATGGAACATAAATATCAAAATCAAGCTTTAAAAGACGGGCAACATGGTCAAATTTTGAATGAAACGAACAATATCGAATTGGAACATAGTGTGGCTAAATTACTGGCAGAGAATGAGATGTTGCATAAAGAAAATGAGCATTTAAAATAGACTTACAAAGATCTTTACGATTCTATCAAAAAGACACGAGTTCAGACAAACAACCTTAATGACTCACTGGTTGCTCAAGTAAATAGTAAGACTATTGAAAATGTTGATTTAAAAGCTCAGATTCAGGAAAAGGTTTTTGCGAATGTAGCATTGAAAAACGAATTAAGAAAATTAAAAGGAAATAACGTGGATACTAAGTTTTCAAAACCATCAATCTTGGGGAAAGCGGTTTTACAACCACCCAGAAACCAATCAGTTGTTAGACAACCGAATGCATTTAAATCTGAACGACCTTATTTTTAAAACCACGGTTTGCCTCCCAAGTTGATGTGAATAACGTTTTGTCAAAACCAGTCACTCCTCATTATTTGCCTAAAGTTAGAGAATCTGTGTTTGCAAAACCCCAGCATGTGATTGCACCTGGCTCATCTAGGAATAGTTCTAAAGAATCGTATGGGTCAAATGACATGGCTTATAATTACTATCTACAGGAAGCTAAGAAAAAGACACAAGATAAAAATAAGAATCTTAAACCTAGGAAAATGCCTTCTGCTAAAACACACAACACTCCTAATGCTTGTACACCAAAACCTAGGAGCAATAATCAAACATCTAGGAATTGGCTTACATCTAAGAGTTGTGAGGAAACGCTAAAAGCTATGTAAAAAGCAGATTATTCTAGGAATCCTAGTTCATATTTGGACTTCAAACACTTTGTTTGTTCGACTTGTTAGAAATGCGCCTTTAATGTAAATCATGATGCATGTATAACAAAATTCCTGAAAGAATTGAATTCTCGTGCTAAGATTCAACCCAATAAGACTAGAAACAGTAACAAACCCGTAGATCCAACTAGTCATTCTCAGAAACCTGGTAGGAAGATCGTTACATGACATAGTTTTTCTCTCAATAAGTCTTCCGATGTGCATGAGAAAACAAACACTCCTAGATCTTACCTTAGGTGGATACCGACGGGTAGAATTTTTAACACTGCTGGTCTTAAGTGGGTTCCAACTGGAAAGACATTCACATCTATCACAACAAAGGTTGATTGTGAACTCCCAAATGGTTCAAATGATTATATCACTAACCCTTATAAATGCGATCAAACTCTCAATGTCAGTGCAGGTACTCTTAACTTAAGTGCAGGTACATTTTGCAATCCTAAAAAGGAAACTCTCGGAGTTTGTTTGCTGAAAAAAGTGATATATCAGAAACGGCAAAGGCCATAAATGACTAACTTACTTATCCCAATTTACTGTTGTTCCTAGTCAACTCTATAAAGGTACACACAAACATGTATACATTCAAATTTTTAACAAAATGAATAACTTTTAAGTAATTTGACTTAAATAGCCTTTTAACTTCAATCTTCATCTTCCTCATATATATATAACCCAGATTTCGACGATCTTTTCCAGTTACAACCACCACCACCTAATTAATTTACGAAAAAAAGTAAAAAATCTACAAACTTACCAAAAACATTTACACTCTAAACTTTATTTTGAAAATTGCATAGATCTTTATGTAAACTTACAAACCACACAATAACTTTACAAAATTAAAAATATATAACAATCATTATATAGTTACCTTCATTAAATATACCCACAATAACTTTACAAAATTTAAAATATATTTACCTTCATTAAATATACCCACAATAACTTTACAAAATTTAAAATATATTTACCTTTATTAAATATACCCACCAAAAAGTTTACCTGTAACAGGATGTTCATAAATTTCTAAGTTACCTGAAAATCTCGGAAGAAGCAGGCCTATATTCGCCATATTTCTTGGAGCCGCTAGTTACTGTTAAGTCAAGATGATTTTCATTACCACTGTAGACTTTTTTACAGATGCCAAATTTCAAAATATATCAAGGCGTAGAATCACTATAGTAAGCTTTATAACAAAGTTTTAAAAACTCAAATCTAAAAAAAACTTAGATCTACAAAAAATCTCGGTTGTGGTGGATGTGCCGGTGGTGGTGCGGGTTTAAGCAGCGGTGGAGTGGTTGCGGCAGAGTGTCGTTATGGTGGTGGATGAAATGCAAGAGAGACGCGAGTGTATGTTAGTGGAAGTGATTGGATTTATTGGTTTGGTATGTGATGTTAAAGCTTGCATTTTGAATGTGGGTTTGTCATGGTTTGATGATATATAGAAAAATATAAGATATGGTTGGATGATATATAAAAAAATAGCTGGGATGGTGGTTGTAGCCGAAAAAAATTCATCGGAATCTGGGTAAATATAGATGAGGAAGATGAAGATTGAAGACAAAAGGGTATTTTAGTCAAATTACTTAAAAAGTTATTCATTTTGTTAAAAATTTGAATATATACATGTTTGAGTGTACATTTATAGAGTTCACTAGGAACACCAGTAAATTGGAATAAGTAAGTTAGTCATTTATGGCCTTTGCCCTATCAGAAACCAAGGGTTCCAGGAATTTATGTATGATGAACAAGGACAATGGCTGTTGATTACTTCAGATCAACACCCGTGCTTCATGATAATGGCGTCTGTAGACAACACTTCAGGCCCCGTTCCTCAAAGAAAAGAAAGGTGTACGCTTCAGTGCGCTTTATCTTCAAAAGAAGAGAAATCTTCTTGTATCCTAAGTAAATATATAAAATCATAAAAACACAAAAAGATTTTTGTATTTTTATTTTTTATTTTTATAAAATTTTATAAAAACAAAATTAAAAATTAAAAATCAGAAAAAGACAAAAATATATTTTCACGTCATGCTTTCTAGCATCGATAATATTTACGGCTTCAGAAATGTCATTCAACAATGGCACAAAGCTGTAAATAAAGTTCGAATAGAAAACATGACATATGGCTTGCTATTATTTCAGATAGCAACCCGGTCATCATCTTAAAGGCAAGTATTTCAAAAAGAAAACTTGACCTCTCAACGGGAATTTATTCTCGGGCATGGTCTACTTTATGACCATGCAAAGGCTTGTGATTACCTTGCATCACAACCCGTGCTTTCTATATTCCATAAATGTACGTGTCCGTGCATTTATTTGTCAAAATAAGAGAAATCTTATTTTTATTGGTAAAAAGTTGTCTTCACAATGAATCAGTATTTTCAGTAATAACAAAAAGATTTTCACAGATAATTCGACCACTCACTCAATGACAACAACTATTTAAATAGAAAATGGGTCGTTACTTGAGGGGGATAATTCGTCATCAAATAATCTTTTAAAATGGTCTTTCAAAATAAGTCACGGAATAAACAGATAAAGTTTTTTTTATAATAACAGATAACATTTTAAAGGAGAGTTAATTTATATTAACTACAAGGGCTTTATATGTACATGTTTCAAACTTTATGGACTTATTTGCAATTTAAGACTTAGTTGATTCTCACAGAATAGATTTAAGCTTATCAATTCTTCGAACACGATCTCTAGTATATATGCGTACTAGGTTTTGCTGATTCTGAGGTATCGAAACCAGCAAGGGGGAAGGAATAGATATACAAGAAAGATAATGAGTACACGTGATAGAATTCATACCCTATTCTTATTTTAGGTCATTCCGGGAAGACAAATGTCATAACCGCAGAGAAAATCAGTGTTTAACTTGTTACTTTCGGGTGCACTATTTCAACTACATGGGGGTAGAGATATCTTGTGATTTCAAGTATGCATCATTTAAGATACTAGGGGGAAGTGTTGTAAGAAGATTTATTCTAAGCGTGAGAAGATTGGTTACTGATTCAATAAAGGCTTCCTCAAATGGTTAATCACTAAGCTTATTATTAAAAGGGTAGAATTGTTTAATGAAAGAGGTACATATAGGTATGATGATTCCTTTAAATAGTCAGTATCCTGTGTAGGTCCTAATTAACAGGATCTCAATGAGCCTTAAACGACTTATAGTCCTTTGAATAAATCCAAAGATCTAGGACGAGACAATAACCGTGAATACAAATATTGACGCGGAATTAACAATATTTATACCAAGTTGAACCACAAGAACAAATACTAGGAATTTGCTAATACTATTACTATTTGATTGTGTTATTCTCAATCAATCCGATCTGTTCTACAATACATATACCACGTTCTTTTATAGCGCTTAAGGAACCTAAAGCGGTTATGAGATAATGCTTATATCTCCTATATAACGCTAAGAGAAAACTATTTCTATAATTACAACCAGACTTATACAGATTCTGAACAAACAGTATTAACTTTATTACTGCCAGACTAAGTTAATGCTGGCAGGACTACTTGCTCTACAGGACTTTAACTTCTACTACTAACAAGTACTAAAACTTTTCTTATCAGTACTAACATATTATCTAACAGACTTAACTTTGTATATAACTGTATTAAGGTCCGTTTACAATATTTTCCTTAACAATCTTCCCCTAACTTGATCTTCAACATGAACTTCAAGTTCCCTCAGAATATTCTTGATCTTTAAACACTTTAAGCTTCTTCTTGGGCTTGTTAGAGGATTGTCTTGAACTTCTGTCTTCAAAATAATAAGTCTTTATGTCTTCAAATCTTGACAGCAACTAGTCTTTAACCTTTGTATCAGCAACCTTGACAATTTTGTACATCAAAACATAAAGTTTCATACTATTCTCATCACTTCCAGGTGTGTTAACTCCTGTGAGAGGTGAATCATTGAAAATGTAAATGGATTTGATGTCTCTTTACCAGTTAGCCATTAACTCTGGAGTAGTCAGTTCTTTGGCCACCAGAAAGGTGCATGTCCATGGTCAACTGATAACCATTTCAACTCTCAGTACTTGAAACATTGGTGAGTTGAATAAACCCCACAACCCCTATTATGATTTTTGGCAAATCATTACAGCCATCAACGGATTTGATATGCCTTTACCTGTAGCCGTTAGCTCAGGGCTAGTCATGCTTTAGTATAAATACTATGGTGCATAGATTACCATACAATTTTTGGTAAATTGTCAACCATGAACGGATTTTGTGGGTCTTTACCAAGCAGCCGTTTGCTCTTGGACTAGGGTAGTTCTTATGTCTGTTGACCATTTGTTGTGTGGTGGTTAGCCAACACTCAAACCCTTTCTTCTTCTTCATGAGTAGATGTGACTGTGTCATCATCATTAGAATCTTCAAATTCTTCCAATTGTTGTTTCACAAACTTGATCAGCTCTAAAGCCATAGAGCTTTCTTCTTCAGTTTCTAACTTCAGTTCCAACATTTGTGAAAGTACTTCCTTTGTCAGAGGGTATCTGCTTTCCACAAGCATATGAAAAACAAGTCCAGTACTTGTCATGATAGTATGTACCCCTGAGGAACTGTGTAGTTTCCAGCTGATAAGATTCCAATCTTGCTGTGTATCCCAAAAGTCAGCAGTATCACCTTGATTAAACATAATCATCAGATCTCCCCAAAGCATCCTGTCAAATCCTTCAGGAAGCCTATCTTTATATTCTTCCATTACTAGCTCATAAATGATTTTCAAATCTTCTCTGTCCAAAATCGATAAAACTCCCATTAAGGTGCGAAAGAATCTCTGATGACCATTACTCCTTGTTACCTTATTCAAATATATATCTTCATCAGGTTTGGTTTGATCATGCTGAGGTTTAGTTGTAAGGAAAAATGATTGCCATTCAATAATGGGATATTGTTGATTAAGACTCTCAACATCAATCACTTTATCTTCATCAGGAGCTATATGTAAGCATATCTTCAGATCATCATCTTCTCTTGTGAGACCAGAGGCATGCTTTCTTCTTTTTGCTTTTAGCTTCCTCCTTGTGCCTAACTTTCTTTTCTTTGATCCTTCTTCCTCTTTAACTTCTTCATGGACAGAATCATCCTTCTTTTCTTCCTCTTTATGAATAGCTTTCTCATTCATCTTTTTGATTGCTCTTTCATCTTCTTCTGTTCCAATTGCTACAAAATTCTGATCTTGCTTCTTGTATCTCTCATACAATGCTTGAATCTCCTCAAATGATTTAGACTTTAACTCAGCATGCTTCTTATTTGCAACATGTTTCAAATAAGTGATCATCTGATTTCTAAGCTGAGATATTGTTGGTGGCTTGTTTCTAATAGCAGCACTTCTTTGTTCTGCAAGAAACTTCCTTTGGGCAGCAATTGTGTCATGCAAAAACTTTGCTCTATCTTCAATAGAATATTGCTCCCTTTCTTCTTGTTGAAGCTTTTCTGCAAGAATCTGATCTGCATTTAATCTTGCTTGAATGTAATCAAATTCAGTTGCAAGTGCTTCTTGTGCAGCTTCTTCCTCTTGTTCTACCAATCTTCTAGCCAGAAGTGCATCAAGATCAATTTGTCTTTGTGTTTCAGCATCCATTTTAGCTTGCAGTCTTTGAGCTTCCTCTAAATCTGCTAACTCTTGAAGCTCTTTTGATGTCTTTGATGCTTGAACTTCAGCTTGAAGGTCCTCTTCAGTCATTGGCTCCTTTCCTTTTCTCCTTTGAACCCTTTCTGTCTCACCAGTATTAACCTCAGCAGTATTAACTTCACCAGTATTAACTTGAGCTGAAGGTGTACTATCAGGATTAAGTTCAGCAGTATTAACTTGAGCAGTATTAACTTGAGCTGAATCAGGTTCTTCAAAATGAAGAATTTTGGTAGGAGTTTTTGTAGACTTTGATTTTCTTTTGTAAATCTTGCTACCAAGAGGTGCTTGTGATCCCTTAAATCCTTCTGAAGCTACATTAGATAAGATTTGTGCAGCCTCTAAGGTGGAAGGACTTATTTGTTCTTCTTGAGCCTCCCCTGAACCCTTGCTCTTTTCAGGAGTAGCAAATGTATCTCCTTGATCTGTTTCAAAAGGAACTTCTTGATCCTGACCCTCTGCATCCTTAGCTTCTTTACTTTTCCTCTTCTTCCTCAACTTGTTTTCTAGCTTTTTGACTTTCTCTCTCAGCTGCAAGATTGCTGTTCCAAGAGTCTGCTTAGTTTCACTTAGTTCCTTTTCCAAGGATTTCACTCTTGATTCCAGTCTAGGTACAATATCCATCAGGTTCCTAAGTTGCTCACTTTCTTCACTAGATCTAGATGCTTGATTCTCAGGCTCATGTGAAGGAGGTGGAGACATGTGATAAGAAGGTTCAAATGATGGACCTTCTGTATCATGATATGAAGGTGATGGAATTTGAGGAGATGGTGGAAAAGTTGGTTGGGTGTCAGAAATGGTAAAGATGGGTGGAGATGATGATGTTCCTACAGGTTGAATTGGAGGTGTTGAAGCTGTTGGTTGTACACTTGATGGTTGAGGAGGTGTTGATGTAGATTGTACAGGTTGAGTTAGTGAGGGAGGTGGTTGTGTTGGAGGAGTTGATGTTATAGGTGGAGGAGGTGATTGTGGTTGTGTTATTTGTACATGAGATGATGAGGGAGGTGGTACAGGCTGAGATGATGTTGGAGCAGCACTTGGTTGAGGTTGACCTGCATCAATAGTTAGCATAGCAGGCAACAATGGTCTATGTATCCCTTGAAAACTTCTTTTCATATTTCCAAAAATCTTTTTAGTCAATGATACAGGGACAAAAAGGTTTTTGTTTTCAGTTTGTACATTCAAAATCATTTGAAGAAAACGAGGGTACATTAAAAACTTTGATTTGCTTTTTAAATTGGAGATCATTCCATCAAAGATAAGTTTTGAAAAGTTAAAGTCTCTTCCAGTGGAAAGACAGATCAAGGCAGTGGCAATGTTGCTACCAAACTGATCCCATCCTCCACTTTTGGAGCTTATACAATGAAGAATATGATGGATTAAGAATCTCCATTGGGGTGTAAAGTGACTTTTCCAAAAAGTAAAAGTTCTGTCATTTACATACCCAATATTTTGCAATCCTGCAAAAATCTCTTCATTTTGCAACATGTTAATCCCTGAAGCATCTGCTAATTGGAGTTGCCCCCTAACAGACTCTTCAGTGATTGTATATTCAATAGAATCTATGGTTGCACTAAGTTGTTGAGTCCCATCTGCAAGTGTTCTAGCAGTTGCAGTCTGCCAAAACTGCTTGACAAGAGAATCGTAGATAGGTGGATTGTGAGTGAGAGCATACCTCAATTTTGACCTTCTGAGGAAATCCACTATCTCTGTGTAACCAGCACTCTCAGTTGGTTTGAGTAAGAAACCCACCTGATTGTGCTTATCGCAATACTTGAGTTGCGACATTGAAAGATTTGGTGAAAATATTTGAATCTTTGAAAATTAGTACTGGTGATGGGACGTTTGACAGATTAGGTCTGGTAGTGAGAGTAATTTTAGCGATTGCTTTTGAGAAAAAGATAATAGGGTAAATAGTGATAAGGATGAAAGAGAAATTACTTTATCCCTATATAAGTACTCTATCAGCGTTTTAGGCGGCTAAAATATCTTCAACGGTTATGTTTGAATAAAATAAAATGATTTTATTTCAATCAGTATTAAGTGAAAGCTACCAGACTTAAAACTTGCACTACCAGACTTAAAATAGTCAACCAGTATTAATAGTGACTCATCAGACTTAACATATTTTCAACCAGTTTTAATTTTATTTACAGCAAGTTGACCACAACATCATTACTTACAACCAAATTGCATCCAATTAGCAAGTGACAACTGGCATTTTCTTTTCCATGTCCAAGTTGATCTTGCATCACCCTTTTCAACTCCAAGTAGTACCTGCAAAGTTAGTCTAAACAAGAAAAACAATACTAATTTAACTTATACTAAAATGGTTTTTCTAAGATATTTATACTATAAATAGCCTCCTATTCCAAGAACTCTCACACTTATCATTTCACTAGCAAAATTCACAAAACACTCGCACTCATAGCACAAGAGCCCACGGCTCAAATAAGCCAGAAATTCTTCCATAGTTTTTGATTTTTGCAAAGATACAAGTGTACAAGGGTTAATATTAGGCATATCTAAGGTGTTGCAAAGGGTATTGGAAGCTTGGTTGGGTGATTATAAAGGGTTTGTACAAGTGAAAGATTTAGGATTTTCTAGTTTGGTTTAGGGTTTTATTAGAAGTATTTTGGGATAAATACTTGTGTTAAGCTTGTGTAACATCTTCATACATCTTTCTAAGGTCTACTATAAACCCTAATCTCCTTAAATTATTCATTTCATATTTTATATAATTGTTATATAGTTAATCATTACCTAGTTATATTTTATAAATGTTTATAAAATATTACAAGTTTATATAAACTCAATAAATACTTGTTCATAGTAAATATGATGTTTAAAACATAAAAACATGTTTTATTTAAGGATTTACCGAAAACCCACAACCCCACTCCTCCATCCACCACCTCACCCCTCCAAACCAACACACCCAAACCCCAATTAACACTTTAAAAGTACTTACCAGAAAAACATTAAACATAGAGCCACCATGAATAATTCTAACTACCATGTAATAATTCTAACTTGGACATAAACTAAATAATACAAATAAAAATATTACACAATAATCCGCCCCAAACCTGTAGCTTATGGTTGATCTACCAATGTACCCTCAAATCAAGAACCGGGGTCCAACAAAATGGATTGGTCAACAAGGTCAGCTACAATTAAGTCGGTGAGAATTCTCTCCCACACTTATGTATCTTCTTCTCATATACCTTAGTTAAAGGTGAATAGTTAGAATTTACCTAAGTAGTATTTTTATTATATATTTTATAGGTACGTAAAACTGCAACCATGCTTTCATTATCAATGTGGATTTTGGTGTTCATAAAGTTGAAACCATAGTCCAACAATTGATTTTGAATCCACAACACTTGTCCACAGCAATGTGCAGCAGCTACATATTCAGCTTCAGTTGTTGACGTGGCTACAATAGTCTGTTTCTTGCATTGCCATGAGATAAGTCTTTGACCAAGAAATTGACAACCACCTGTTGTGGATTTCCTGTCAAGGTTGGAACCACCATAGTCACTATCAGAGAATGCTTCCAAATCAAGGGGTGAGTCCCTAGGATACCATAATCCCAAGTTGGGTTTGCCCTTGAGATATTTGAAGATCCTCTTGACAGCATTGAGATGAGAAGTCTTTGGAGATACCTGAAAACGTGAACAAACACATACTGCATACATAATATCAGGTCTAGAAGCAGTTAAGTACATGAGAGAACCTATCATAGATCTATACAAGTGTACATCTACATCAAAAGCGTCCTCATCCTTTGTCAAAGGCAACTTGGTCTCCATAGGAGTGATAGCAGCTTTGACATTCACAAGATCAAACTTCTTGAGCATTTCAGCTACATACTTCCACACACAAAACATGGTTTCCTTTCAAAAGAAAATCCTGCACCGAAGTCCCTTTGGATTCTTTGATTCCAATTCTGTCTATTATTTAAAGGAATAGGTGAGGAAGTAACTGGTGTCCTAATTGGTTGCCTAGGAGGTTTTACATGCTGTGCAC
>BQNB010066422.1:2500-34568 GCA_026074375.1 Tanacetum coccineum
AAAGCTGCTAGAATGACTAGGGTTCGTCTCCCTAGGTTTATACAAAGTTACACACTTAAAACCCTAAAAACGGTTTTATATTTATAAAGATATCGACGCAACAGCGTCGCTTAGAAACCCTGACGCCGTCGCCACGTAGATGATTCTAGATCCTCTTTAAGTCGGCCACGTCCTGACGCCGTCGCGAAATTCCTGACACCGTCACTAGATAGATTACGACGGCGTCGCTTTATGCCTACGACGCCGTCTCCAGCCATTGTATGCATAAATCTATAAGAGATTTGGTGTAGGTCCGTAATCTTGTCCGTTTCTTCTCCAAATGAGCCCAAGTCACGTGTATTTCCTCCAAAAGTCATCCAATTGCTAAAAACCTAAACACAAACGATTAAGCATATAATTTGGGCATATTTGCATGATTTAGGGAGTTAAATGACTTCGAAATAGTGTATAAAATGACACATCATCACTATGTTTTTATCAAACTCAATGGGAGTGGTGTCATAGCTTATGCAAACCACACTATCCATTAGTTTGATATCAATGTTTTCCAAACACAATTCAGTATTGATTTTAACATGGTCATTTACTGGTTCTAGTTTTAAATCATCGACATGAATTAATTTATAAGAAAATGAATCCTTGTCACATATAAAAGGATAATCTTCATCTTCGAAATCAGAAAATGATATACTAAAATCAAAATTAGTTTTAATTGCATTATAAATACTTACAGTTGGTTCAGGTTAAACATTCTCGTTTGATGTTAGTGCATCATCATAGACGATAGCTGGGTAATCTGCTTCAAAATATGTGAAAAAATCAAGATCATCACAATATATTTTACCGTACGTAGCATTTTGCCAATTAAACGTCCGACCACGCCTTTGAGCTTTTTTAGCTTGAAGTTTAATGTATTCCTCCATAGTGATGTTTGGATCGTCCATCATCAACCTGACTGAAATCGCAATACAAAAACAGAAACAAATACGAGAAAAACAAACAAGGAAGAAAACACACAGAAAAACTAAACTGATCTAATTTACACTAATTCTAGGAGTTAAGTTAATCTAAGGTTAAAAACTAAAATATTAAATAAAAATAAAGATTAAACAATTTCACTCCCGGCAACGGCGCCAAAAACTTGATGTGTCGTTGTGTAAATGAAATTTTAAGTTATCAAGTTTTACATTTATATTTTGCTGACTTTACCTAAAACAACACTTTAACGGGCAGTGTACCCAATCAGATGTAGCTTTGTTGGTAAGTAAGGTGTCGACCACTAAGAGCGAGTTAGTTCTAACAATATTTTTGTTAACTAAACTAAGTTAATTTAAACTATGTTAATTCTAATCTATGTTAAACCTATGCTAAACCTATGTTAATCCTAATTCTAATGGACTGGGGGGTTCAGTCTGAGAGACTAGCACATGTTTTGTAGTGACTTAAATCAATTTAAAACACAATCACACGCGCAAGCAGATAATCAAAAGATAGAAGAGTAGTCTAGCCAAATATAAGAAAACAGTATTAACCATGATTAATACGATTAAAATACAGGTTTGTTTATTTTAGTGCAATGAGTGCTTAATCTCGAGCTACATCTCATTCCAAGATTTAGGCTAACTTCTTCTAAAAACCTTAACACTAGAATTAGTCACAAATAAACGCATCCCGCATATAGCATCCTATTCCGCTATTATAAACTATCTTAGGAGATTATAATGTTGAGCTATCAAACCCTAGCTCATGGAACTTTACACCGGACCTACTTAATGCAAATTATATTATACTAGGTAGTACTCTGTCCGAAGTCCCTTTACCAAAGAGAATCAGTACTTTATTTGTTTGATACCCAGATCACCTGCTATCTAACTTGTTCAAATAAACCAAGGGTAAAGATAGGGCTTATGTTTGTGATCCTATATTTAAATATATAAATGCACTATATAAAGCCATCTCGGAATCTAGCTAACTTGGTCGGTATCACTAGATCCAGTTGAATGATAGGTGGCATACAAAAGCACGTAAACAAGTATAAATTGATAAACATAAATAACGATCAACGATAAATTAAGCAGTCAATATAAACAAACCAAACATTTAGATCTTCGTAATCATGGCTAATACCCAAGGGTATTAGCCCTTAACCAATGTATTGAATACAAGAATAATCAATCAACCAAGGTAAACTAATCGAGTTAAACGAATGATGCCAAAAATCAAACAATTATAAGAGTATAGGGATTACAAGGTGTTTCCTATGGAATTAGTAGCTTTGCTTGACCTTTTCTGCTCTTCTTGTCTTCTAAAAATTGACTTTTGTTGTTAGGGTATCGAAAATATGATCAAGCACACCTAAAACTCGTTTTTAGGTCTTCTATTTATAGTGTTTAGAATTTGGTCGATACATCGTATTTGTGGAAGTCAATACGGTGTATCGAGAGTTTCTTGGAGTAGGGACTACGTTCAATATCTTCCTGAATATTTAATTACTATATCTTGGATACGGCGTATAGAAGTCTTTTGGATATGGCGTATAGGTCTTCGTAGTTTCTTATGAAGTGCAGGCACATATACGCCGTATCTTCCTTGATGGATATGGCGTATTGGATGTCAAAACAGTATTCTTTAGATTTCTTCGTTTAAGCTCCATAATGCGTGCCTTTTAGTTAATCTTCACAAAGTACTCCATAATTAATGCAATTCTCAAATATAAACGATTAAGTATCAATTCTTGCAATAATTATACAAGATGGGTAATTTACATGGGATAAATGATGCTATAAAAGTGACGTTATTTGATGTCATCACGCATCCTTTCTCGATATGGGATATGCTTTACTTAAGATGCAAAGCACTTAGCTTGTTTGCATCAAAATGATTAGTGATCATATCCATTGTTGTTTATAAGAAAGAGAAATTACCACCCTTATAAGAAAGAGAAATTACCACCCTTAATCCTTCCTTAGCCCTCCTTTTATAGTAAGGAAGGAGGGACTATGAAGCAATTAAAGGTTTGTACTTATTACAACATAGTCCTTCCATATTTGCACTAGTTAATCCCTATTCAATTAATCTTTGATAAATAGCTATGTAATCAACACTTTTATGTGTTTTTAACAATCTTATCCTAAGTGGAGATTACATAGGCCTTACAAAAGTATGGGGATTAACATTCTTGGGATGTCCTCCAACATACTCCTTAAGCCTTCTTTCTCTGTGCCTGAGTATCTCGTCAATCTTCTTCAGCATCTCTTTTGAACTCTTGACATCATAGTCGGTCCAGTCTCTTCCCTTCAACCTTTTGTTACCGCTACCTAGCTTGTTCTTTGTCAACATGTCAATTAGATTATCCTGAATCTTCACAAGTGTACCATCACAAAACTTCTTCACTTCACTTAGCTACATGAGGGATTATATGCTGTAGCAGTTAAGATACACGACCCCCTTATGCGTTGCAGTTAAGATAGCTTTCCACAAAATTTTTTCCTTCGAAGAACATTGTGGATTTGGTGAGGTTGAGAGTTCTCTGATAGCTTTCCACTCCAAGCTTAATATCTTCTACCTTCTTCTTGATCACGGTTCTTCTGATGAACATGAGAAGAGCATTGTTGAAGTGTTTCACAAATTCCAATAGGAGATGGTGTAGCTTATCTTGAACTTGGAGCAAGTACATATCTTCAACATCGTTCACACTAAGTCTTGGTAGATTTGCATAGCTTAATTCATACTCTTTATCATCGGATCTCCTGACTATAATTGATGTTAGAAAACCATAACCCCATTTCTTTTTTACAACTACATGAACAACTGATTTGATCTATAAATCTGAATAGATGTTTCCTTCGGTTACGGCACTCATTCCTACTTTGAAGAAATCAATTATGTCCTCTTCTCAATGGTGTAAACCATTAAGAGCTTCAAATTGATAGCGATGAACATCTTTGCTCCATCTTTCAGGGATTATATTTTCCATACCTTCTTTGTAGTATCTCGCAGCATAATGCTTAGTGATAGAAGTAGTATACTTTTCTTCTATGCTGAGATCCACAAGGTAAGAGTAGTCGTTGTTATAGAAGCAAGGATGTGGTCTTGTACTTTTAGACATATGTCGTTTAAAAACATCTGGGTTAGAGACATCTTCCTCTTCAGCAACTATATCCATTGAGCTTCTGATAATACTGCTCTTTGAGTTGAACAAACATGGTATTCGAGTTCCAACAACATTGTTGTAATGACCTTTAAGAATAAAAAAAATGAATTAATATTAATAAAAGGTAAAGAATTAAATTAAACAAAAAAAAAAATAAAAGTTAAAAGAGAAAAAGATAAAAAAAATAAATAAAGAAAGTAAAGAAAAAGAATATAGTTAAAATTAAAAAATATAGAAAATAAATTAAATGAAAAAAAAAAGTAAATAAAAAGTTAAGAAAAAAAAAAATTTATAAGAAAAAATAAATAAGAAATAACCTTTAAGAAAAAATTTATAAAGAAGATAAAAAAAAAAAAACTTAAAGTAGAAAACAAAAAAAATTCTAAAGTAAAATAAAATAAATAAGTAAGAATTAAGAAATAAAATACCTTAAATAATAAAAATTAAAAAACAAAGATATCAAAAGAACTTTAAAAAATATATAAAGAAATTAAAAGAAACTTAGATAAAATTAGAAAGAATATAAAACAAAGAATAACCTTTTAAGCTTTAAGAAAAAAAAAAGAAAAAAAAGAAAATAATTAAAATAGAAAAATAAAATTTTTTAATTAGAAGAAAGAAAAAAAAAAAAAGAGAAAAAAAAGTTAAAAAGAGAATATAAAAAAAGAAAAGAATTAAAGTAAAAGAAAAAAAAACAGATAAATAAGATAAATCAAATAAAAAACTTTTTAATAGACTTTAAAAAAAAAATAACCTTTAACAATAAGATAAAAAATTAAAAAGAAAATTATATGAGAACAAAAAAAAATAAAAAAAAAAGAAGATAAGAATGAAAAAAAATATAATAGAAAAAATAGAAAAATTAAGTAAATATTAAGAAAAAAAAATAACTTTAATAAAAAAGAAATTAAGTAGAAAAAGAAAAAAATAATTAAAGTTAGAATTAAACCTTGTAAAAAAACTTATAAAAAACATTAAAAAATTTAGAAAAAAGAGAAATTACTAATAGAATAAAAAAAAAAAAAAAATAATTATAGGTTAAAAAAGAAAAAAAAATAAAAATTAGATTTAAAAAAATAAAAAATATAAGATATTCCTTTAAAAATAATAAAATAAAAAGAAAAAAAAATAGAAAACAAAAAAATAAATAACGAATATATACTTAATAATAAACGTTAAGAAAAATACAAAAAATAAGAAAAAAAAAAATAACCATTAAAAACAATATTAAAAAAAAAATTAACTTTAATAAATAACAACAGTTAAGAAAAAAAGAATAAAAAAAAAAGTAAGAGAAAAAGAAGATAAATTAAAAGTACAAAATAATAATAAGATAAAATTAGAATAAAAGAATACTTAAAAAAATAACTTTAAAAAGAAGTTAAAAAGAGTAAATTAAAAATAGTAAATAAATAATAAAAAATTAAATTTAAAGAAAAGAAGATAAAACCTTTAAAGAAATATAAGAATTAAAAATAAAAAAAGAATAATTTAAAAAGAAAAAAGTTATAGATTAAAGAAAGTAAAGATTTAAGAAGAAAAAAAAAAGAAGAAATTAAATTAAAAAGAAATAAAAAGAAAGAAAAATAATATTAAAGATTAAAATATAAATAAAGTAGAAAAAAAAAATAAAAATAATTTAGAATCAAAAGTTACTTTAGAAATACAAAATAAAAGCAATTAAAAAAACAATTAAAAAAAAATTAATAAAGGTAAAAAATTTAATTTAAATTAAAAATAGGAAAAACAATATAAAAAATTAGAAAAAATAAAAGAAATTAATAAAGAACAGACAATAGAAAAATATTAAAATAAATAAGAAATCTTAAAGAAATTAATAAATAAAACAAAAAATAAAATAATTAAATAATAGAAAAAGAATTAAATATAACCTTGAACTTAAGTATTAAGAAAAATAAGTTATAAAGAAAAAAAGAAAAAATAAAAAGCAAAAGTTCATAAAAAAAAAAGATAATTAAAAAAAGAAAAAGAAGAATTTAAGAAAATAAGAAAAAATCAATAAGACAACTTAAAAGATAAAAAAAAATAAATAACAGAAAAAAATATAAACAAAGTAAAATAGAGAAAAAAGAAAATATTTAGAAAGAAGATAATAAAATTGAAAAAGAAGAAAAATAAAAAAATTAAAAAAATATTAAAAAAAGAATAACATTAGAAAAGAATATTAAATTAATTTTATAAAAAAAAAAGGAAATTAAAGACCCTTTATAATTTAAATTAAAGAAGTTAATTTAATAATATTAATTAAGTTTCAAAAAACGAAGAGGAAAAAAATTTAGAAGAATAAAGAAAAAAGAAAAAAATTAAAGAGTTTAAGAAATTTAATAAAAAAAAAGAAATTAATATATTAAATTATAACAAAAAGATAAGAAAGAAAGATAGATAAAATAAAAAAAAAATTTAATAAAAAAATAACTTTAAAAGAAAAATTAAAGACATTAGAAGAAAAAAAAAAATTATAAAAAGTAAAAAAGAAATAATAGGAGAAAATTAAAATACAAAAAAAATTAATTAGATTAGAAATAAATTAAAAGAAAAATTAGAAAAAAAAAAATAATTAAAAAGAAACATTTTTCAAAATAAAAAAAGAGAACAATAGATAGTAATGTTAAAGAGATAATATAATTTAAATTTAAAAAAGTAATAAAAACCTTTAAAAATTAAGAAATAAAGAAAATTAAACATTAAATAAAAAGTAAAATCTATAAAGTAAAAAATTAATACTTATAATAAAAGTAGAAGAATTAAAAAAAAAACCTTTAGCTAACTAAATAATAAGAGGACTTACTATATTAAATTAAAAATATTAATAAAGGACTTTAGAGTTAAGGAATAAATAGAAAGGAAGAAGAAAAAATTTTAAAAATAGCAAAAAGATTAAATAAAAAAAGAGATAAATTAATTAAGCTTTAAAAGTATAATAAAATATAAAAAATAGTAAGAAAAAACTTTAAATAAAGGAAATAGAAAGAAAAAGAAAAAAGAGGAAAAAAGAAAAAATAAAAAAGAGATATAATAAAAAAAATTAAAATTAAAATTAATAGAAAAAAAAAAAGAAGAGTAAAAAAAAAAAAAAGAAAAAATTATTTAAAAAAATAAAATAAAAAAGAAAGTTAGAGATAATTAAAAAAAGAAAAAAAGAAGAAAAAGATATTAAATAAATTAAGTCTTTAAATATATAAAACAGAGAAAGTTAAGCAGATAAAGAAGAATATAAAAAAGAATATTTATAAAAAAAAAAAAGAAATGAGGATAAAAAAAAAAAAATAATAAAAAAAAATCTTTAGTTAAAATCAAAAAAAAAAAAAAAACAAAAAAAAAAAGAGATAGAGTTAGTAAAGTTATAAAGAAAAAAAAAAAAAAAAAAATAAGTCTTTAAAATTAAGACTTAAAAAATTAAAAAAGTATTTAATAAGATTATAAATTATTTTAGAAAAAAATAAATTATTATTAAAATAAATAAAATATTAAAATTAGAAGTTAGAAAAAAAATAAGAAAAAGGTAAAAAGAAAAGAAAACTTTAAAAAATAATATAATTAAAAAGATAAGTAAAAGAACCTTAGAAAGAAATAAAGAAATTAAAGAAAAATCTTAGAAAAAGAAAAATGATAAATAAAAAATAAAGAAAAAAGAAAGAAGTAAAAATTATTATAAAGAAAAAAAAAAATATTAAGAAAGTTAAAATATATAGCCTTTAAAAAAAATTAGAAAAAAAAAGAAAAGTAGAAAAAAAAAAGAAAGTAAAAAGAAAAAATAAAAAAAAAATAGAATATAAAAAGATAATAAATAAGAAGAAAAAGAAAAAATTATTAAAAAGAGAATAGAAGAAAATAAAAAAAAAAAAAAAAAATATTATTTGAAGAAAGGAAAAAAAATTAGTAAAATAAAAAGATTAAAATAGAAAAATTAAGAGCTTTAAGAAAATTAAAAAAAAAAAAATAAATTAAAAAATAAAATAGATAATTAAAAGTTAAATTAAATTAAATAAGAAAAGAGAAATTAATTAAAAATATTTAAAAAAAGAAAAAATATTTTAAGAAAAAAAATTTATTAAAATAAATGAGAGAAAGAAAAATAAAATTAAAAAAAAAGAGAAGTAAAAAGAAAAATAAAACTTTAAAAAAAGATAAAAAACTTTAATAAATAAAAAAAAAAAAAAAAAGTAAAAAATTATTAATAAAAAAAAAAAAAAAAAAAAAAAAAAAAAAATTAAGAAAAAATAAATAAAGAAAAAAGATTTAAAATATAAAAAAAATATAAAGTAATAAAAAAAAAAATTAATAATAAAAAAAAAAAAAAAAAGAAAAATTAATAAAAAAAAATTTAATAAAATAATAATAAAAATTAAGTTAAAAAAAAGTAAAGTTGAAATAGATAATTATAAAGAGAAAGAAATAAAAAAAAAAGAGTAAATGTGAAGAAAATATAAAAAAAAAATTAAAAAAAGTATAAAAAAAAAAAAAAATAAAAGAAAAGGTAAAAAAATAAAACTTTAATAAAATTAAAAAAGAAGTTATAAAAAGTTTATTAAAATAAGAGAAAAAAAATAACTTTAAAAAAATATTAAAAAGAAAAAGATTATGAAATTATAACTATAAATAAAGTAAAAGAGAAAAAAAAATTAAAAATTAGAGTAAAAAATATTATTACAAATAAATTAATTTGTTTTATTTTTTAAAAGAAATTATAAGCCCTTTTAAGCAAAAAAAAAATATGTAAACCTTTAAAAAGAAAATATAAAAAAAGAAAGTTACAAAGAAAATAAAAAAATATTAAAAAAAAAAGAATAAAGAAAAAAAGAGATTAAAACTAAAATTAGAAAAATAGAAGAAAAAAGAGTAAAAAATTAAAAAGAAGTAGTTAAAAAAAAAAATATTTAAGAAAAAAAATATAAAGAAAGAAAAATATAAAAAACTTTAAAAAAAGTAAAAATGAAAAAAGACCTTTAAAGTAACTTTAAAATAGAAAAGAAAGAGTAAAAAAAAGGAAGAAATAAAAAAAAAGAAAGAAAAAAAAAAAAAAATATAAAAAAAAGAAAAAAGAATTAGAAAAAAAAAAAAGATAAAAAAAAAGAATAAGAAAAAAGAAAGAAAAAAAAGAAAAAGAAGTTTATTAAAGATAATTTAAAATATATTATGACTTTAAAAAAAAAATAATTAAAGAGAAATAAGAGTACCTTTATGAAAGATACAGAGAGAAGAAAAAAAATGATTAAAACTATATTAAAAATTTTAAAAGTAAAAAAAATAAAAGAAGGAAAAGAATAAGATAAATTTAAGATAAATTATTAAAGGAGAAATAGAAGAGGAGTAAAAAAAAAGAAATTAAAGAAAAATTAAATTAATAAAAAAAATAAAAATTAAAATAAAAAAATAATAATTATAGGTACCGTTAAAATAAGATAAAAGAAAATAAATTAAAGATAGCCATGCTAATCCTGCCCTTCGGACTCATTGTTAGCTCGTCCTTCTGATCGTTTCTTAAACTTCCTTTGGCTATGTTGACAGTTCATGGTCTATAAATATGATTTTCATGCCTTATCAATAGGCTATTTCCAGAATAAATCAAACAATCCGTCTGCCTGTTAAGCTACCCGTTACTTCTTTAGAAACCATTATAGTTTGGAGTGTTTTTTGGATAAAATATCTGCTTGGTCCAGGGTGCATGCCAGGTGTATCATCTTTGTAATAGAACACGGGGACTATTTCGCCTTGAGATCAGAAGATAGGTTCACCAACATCCTAGCTTCTTTCTTCTAATTCCCCGCCCCCCCCCCTTATATTAATTAGGAGACCGAGTATCGTGAGACCTTTTGAAAAGATGATGCAGCTTGGCATCAAGTGCACTTGATCGAGGGTGATGGATTCATAAAGGGTGTCATAAAGTTGCTGATGAGTAGTATGAGTGTCATTTGACTTGTTCAAATGAATTCGGTTCAACATCTTTAACTTTAGATCCATTTCTAAGAGATTATCGGTGGAGGTGGATGATTAAGTGAATTGATTGATTTGGTTGTTTTTCATAACTTCGAGCACATATGTGTTAAGATGAGGCCTAACATAGTTTGCAACGGCTTTAGGTATATTAGTAGGTGATATGTGCTTAAACACACATCATTTGTACCCTGGAAAACACATAAAAACGGACTAAAACACTAAAATATGAGTAATTATGTTACAAATATGTTTGTATTGTGTTTTTATGTCTTACAGGTACAAAGGATTGAAAACAAAGCGAACACGGTAATTTTCGGTTGACTTAAAACGACGTTTTCATGATTATCGAGATTCAAACGAACTCGTAAAAATCCCACGATCACTCCATTGGAAAGAGCACGAAATTACAAGTCCGACGATACCTTTCTTAATTTTTGAACCGGACCAAATAATCTTATATGGACCGGTTAAAGTCAATTTGACCCTTCCTTTATTAATGAACCGGTCCAGACTATTAATAGGATAAAAGGAACTTTTTTTTGGATGTATAACACCACTGGCTTAGCCCAGTGGTAAACCTTATGTTTGTTAAGCCGCAGGTACCGGGTTTGAGTCCCCCTTTGCCAATTTTTGATATTATCTCGAAGCCACAATTCAGCTAAGGCACTCAAACACCAACTGGGACTAATCATTTCGTCGCAGTGGCAACCGGGCTCCGATTCTTGCGCTATGAGTACGAGTAAGTGAGATTTCATTTAATGCCTAATCATTTGCAAGGTGCACAGTAAACCAACTGGTGCGTATATCATAAGGCTATATGATGATGCTGCACCTAAAGAAATACTAATTTGCCCCCCCTAATTTAGGCTATAAATGAAGACTCCACAAACCAGACGCATCATTCTTTCTTTGTTTTCTTTTCTTTCAATTTTAGCTTATTAGTTTAGAAGTAGGAGTAGGATAAATATAGTTTAGCTTATTTAGTTTTCTTAATGTAAAAGCTTTTAGCTTTTTGGATCTACTTATTGTAATGGCTTATTTTAATTAATGAAGATGCTTTTTGGTAAAAGTTGGTGTTATTTTTAGCTTATTTTTTATGCTTATTTTCTCTTCTCCTCTCCTTTCTTTTGCTTATTTCTAAATAAGCTATTGCTTATAGCTTATTTTTTTGATCTCCATACTTTGAAGCTTATATATTCTAAATTAAGCTACTTCCATACTTATTTTAGACTACTTATTATATTATTTTTGATTTAAAGCTTTTCAAGTGAGCTTATTTTAACTTATTTTCGATTGCTTATTTTTTTATTCAAGATTATTTTTTATAGAGCCAATCCTTAATCATAACTGATCTCGAGTTTACTTGATTGAACCACCTTAGTTTCGGGTGGATTTTGGGATCTAATAGTTTTAGCTTTTTATTAGCTTCTGCCATTAGAATATATCGAGCTTATTTTGTCGTAATAGCTTTTATTGTTTATTGTGCACTTTAACCTTTTTGTTTTATTGATGATGGATCTTTTTTACACTTAGGGCGAGAGCTTATGGTTCTTATAAGCTAGTTTCACTATTAAAGTTCCAAGCTTTTTAAGTTTTTACCTAGATTATTAGTTAATAAAGCTCAAAACTTTATTAATTAATTAGTGAAATAAAAAAACTAATAAGTCTTAAACTTTAAGAGCTTAATTAAAAAAGTTTATAGAACGGTGGATTACTACGCGATTCGGTTCATCATTCGATTATTTCCTTTTTACCCTTTTTAATACTAGTAAGTTTAGAATTATTAGCTTAAATGTTTATGTTTGATGTTATGAGTGTTGCTACTAATTTAATATTATTAGTAAGTATTTAGTAGTGCTTGCTACGTGGATTTTGGATTGGAAATAAGTGTGGATTAGAAAAAAGGTTTTGGTAATTAATAAGCGTCGATTATTTAGAGTTGTAGTTTGAAGTTAAAGGGCAAAATCCGAAAAATAGTCAAAATGACAACATCTAGTAATTATTCTCTTTTTAAAGATTTTGTGTCATATATAGCCAACTTGTGAGATACTTATGCTTTCTAAGGGAAATTAAATTCGTTAAAAAATTTTAATTCACAACTTTGAGGAACTTTCACATCACGTTGCAAAGCATATCTTTTTATATAGTTCTTTTTATTTAATTGATTTGCTTATTTGTTAATTAGTATAATCTAGTTTAGTATTATATTAAAAAATTTTTATATGTAGTTTTAAATCAAAAAACCAAATAAAAAGACATTCAGCATCAAACGAAAACGCTTTTGTGAATTTCAAATTAATCTCTCTGTGACAATAACGACAATCCGGGAGAAAAATATTGGTTTGTCCTCAACCAATTTTTTTATATCAAACGGATACTCTCTATACCTAATTACGATGTGTCTTTAGATATATTATATTTTATTTATATAGACAAATTATAAATCATCGAATCAGTTTTTTGGGCGCCGCTGCCGGGAGGAGGGTGTACGATTCACGTGGTTTTTGAAGTAGTGCTGGTAAGATCCTTTCTCAAATTCGAAAAGTTTATTTTCGTACTTATTAAAAAAAATCTAAAAATATCTTTTCTTATTATTTTATTTTTATTTTTCCTTTTTCTTTATAAATACCTATATATATATATATATATATATATATATCTATATATATATATATATATAT
The DNA here is from genome assembly GCA_026074375.1 of Tanacetum coccineum. Lineage (NCBI taxonomy): Eukaryota > Viridiplantae > Streptophyta > Magnoliopsida > Asterales > Asteraceae > Tanacetum > Tanacetum coccineum. Next base: position 15,293 of record BQNB010066422.1, read on the forward strand.
ATATATATATTAGAAATATTTTCATTTCATTTTCTTTATAAAAATCCAAAAATATTTTACATTTTTACTTTCTTTTTCTTTTTATCTTTATTATATACATATAAAAAAATAAAAAAATAAAAAAATTCTTCTTTATCTTCTAAGTGTTTAATTATTTTCTCTTTTTGTTTAATTCTTCACGATGTTCTTTTCTTTCTATCATTCAACTTGATCGTCGGACCAATGAGATTTTTATCTCCCGTACACGTATCGTAGAGGTTGGACCAATCCGTAGACAACCGTTCCGGGAACCGATTTTGTATTGAAAAATCATATGGTTTAGTTGCTTCGACAGAATTTTCAATTCCATAGATTTGAAGGTGAAGATGCAAACGATCATTTAAACAAATATTTATCCATCACCCAATTCATTAAGCAAAATGGAGTTTCTCAAGACATCATCAATCTAAATCTTTTTCCATTCTCTTTAACCCACGAAGCTGAATCTTGGTTTTATACTCTTAAAACTCATTCTATTCATACTTGGGAAAAGATAGTTTCTAAGTTTCTTTCAAAATACTTTCCATATTCTAGAACGTTGCAACTTAGGAGTGAAATTCTTAATTTCCGGCAATTTCCTACCGAATCAGTATTTGAAGCTTAGGAAAGATTTAAATCTTGTTTGCGGAAATGTCCCGACCATATAATTTTGCTTCATAATCAAATCCTTACTTTTTACAATGGAATTACGATAATTGACCAAGAAAGACTTATGGTGGCTGTCGGCGATAATTTCATGCAGAAGACTCCTCAGAACTTATGAGTTACTCAAGAAGATGACACAACACTTTTTAGTGGGACGCCGAAGGTATTATAACATTACCACTGATATGAGAGTCATTATTATTCCTGAGACTATTTTTCGCTTCGAGAGATGATTGAGGTCCTTGAAAGCAAACAGGGAGACAACATTTCAAATGTTTCAACATAACCAGGACCTCAAGACATCCTAACAATTTTAACCTATTGCAGACTCGAATGAAAGTGAGCTGATGAACCTACTGAGATGATCGAAGACCCAAATTGAGTTCACCATTTGAGTTGCAGTCCCACTCCATCTTCTACCCCTGTGTCATCTACTCTCTCCTTCCTCAATCCCACCGGAGGATAGTATTCTCTCTTAGGAGACCGACACACTTCTTCTCATCAGGATTCGACTTCACCGAAAGTCCGATGATCGATATATTCGATCGATGAGATATCTGTCTTCTTGAAAGATTAATATATCCTTGATTTAAACTAAGATCTCACCCTCCCCTCATGAGATTAATAATGAAATCTTTATCCTAAAGGATTATCCTTATCTCATGAAACTTATTAAAGGTTGATCCTTCAAACAAAGAAACTCAGAGATTGAGCCGTTTATTGAGACCATCCATACCTTTTTAAGGGGGACACTAACGATATCAAATTAAATCCTCCTATGGATGTTGATAACCTTGTTCCAATCCCAAGGGTATCTGAGAAACCCGTAGATTCTCTTGATTCGAGTTTAGAAACTTCCAAAACGACTATCACTGATCCTTTGTTTGATTTTGATTCTGAATTTACTTTAAATTCAGACAATCCTATCTTGGATATTCAGAACAAGGAGAGTGATGAGTCTGAAACGGAGACCATAATGGATGAGGTGCAAATTAATAGTACACAAAGTACCGCACAAATCCCACCTTCGCACGGAAAGTTTTCTATTGATATTGTTGGGAATTAAACACTACAGAGTTAGTACTGCAAAGCCAATAGTTAGTACTGTTAGAAGAAAATAGTTAGTACTGCTCAAGATTAAAAGTTAGTACTGCTCACAAGTTACAACTGCCAGTATTAACCAGTTAGTACTGCCAGTACTAACTTAAGACTGTTGAAGGACTTAAGATTGCTGGTTATAAAGTTACTACTGCTGGTTTAAGATTACTGTTGCTGGTGAAAAAGTTAATGTTGTTAGTACAAGTTAATGTTGTTAGGCATAACTTAATGCTAATTGACTAAAGTTAATGATGATTAGTCAAACAGAAGACTGAAGTTAATGATGATTGAAGAGATTAATGCTGATTGAGAATTTGACTAAATACTTAGGAAAGTATTGTAAGCCCATTAGGACTCCTTAGTATATAAAAGGAGATCCTAGGGCATCTAGTTTAACAATCTCATTATTCATCTCATTATCATACACATACCTACACAGCATCTCATAGTCATAGCTTCAAGGTTGTAACCCTAGTACTAAGATAGAGTACTCGTATTATTATCATTAATAATATTGAAGCATTTTGTTACATCTTGTGTTCATTCATTCATATTCACTGTTTCATTGATATATCTTCTAGATATTAAAGAGTAGATTCCGCATACTCTTTTATACACACACAAAGTTTCTACTATTGTTATTTTGGATTTATCCAAGGTAACATACTCTTTATAAGGTAAAGAATCAATCTAGGATTGGGATCAACATAAACCACATGCTCATACTTATGCTGTCAAAGTCAATCATTCAACAAGACCATTGATTCTAAACTTCCCCACCATCAAAGATCCTTAAAATCAAATATAGAATCGTCTATTGGGGAAGATTGTTAGTCTTATGATCATATAAGTCAAACAAGAATGTAACAAGTATGAGCATGTTGGTTAAGAGTACAAGATGACCAAGAACATAAAATCAAGATGATTCAAGACAAGGAAATGATGTAAGATTAAGATCTCAAGAACTCAGAGTCAATCACGAAGCATGAATGAACAAAGCCATTACAAACAAGAAAAGACCAAGACAAGACCAAAGAAAGTGAAGCTCAAACATCATATCTTCTACATCGGGGAAGATAAAGTCAAATCAAGATAACCTCCATCAAGAATGTCAATGTTGGGGAGATCAAAGAAGATCTCAACATTAGGGGAGATTGTTAGCCTTAATTATATTAAGTCAAACAAGAATGTTAACGGTCTTATTAAGTCAAATTAGGTCTTGTAATGTAATAGGCTAGACGGGTATTAAAGGGCTTGGATTGTAATCTATTATTGTCCGTGTTTTGGGCTCAAAGCCCAAGTTAAGCCAAGCCCGACCCAAGAAGAAGCCCATGCACCTTAAGTGAAGGCATAGGGTATAAAAGGACCCTATTCACACATGGAGAGGGTGTTGGTCATTTGTGTGTATGCTTTCACATGTGTAAAAGATCCACCATCTCTCTCTCTTAATCTAATATTCTACCTTTTCCATTTCTCTCTTTTCTTCCTATATTTTTGGCTTATTGTGCTTATTTGATTTGTTTAATATGTTGTGTATGGATAAATAGTGGGATTACACCATTCAAAACTATTTTAGACACGCATTCTATATCCCTAAAAGATCAAAACCCCTTAATCAATTTAAAGATTCATACATTTTTTGACTTGAAGAACATTAAACCTATTTCTAGGGTTTTTTAAGCAAAAACAAATGATTAAGGCTAATTCCTTTTGATTAGGAGCTTGTTAGGATGTAAGAAACATGTTTTTAGTTTACCTTGAGGATTAAACAACTCTTAATCTTGATGTTCTTGGTTTATTCAAATTCAAAGAGAGAAAAGGGAGTGTGTTTGGTTTGTGTATAAATGAAAGAAACGGTTGGGGTGTTTTTGTTTTAAAACTTTAAGGTTTTGGCAATAATGCCCCCTAAGGTTTATACCTACCTCCATTTGTCTTTAATAACTTTACTTAAGGCAAAACTAAATGCACTAATGGCACAACTAGTCCCTAAAGGTTTTGTTATCAAGACTAAGCCTCACAATTTGCTATTAAGTCCCTAAAGGCATAAACACATAACATCTAAAGCCTAAATGAGTTAAATTTAATTAACTCCCCATTAAATATTAATCTGTTATTGTTTAAAACCTTTTTCCATTTATCACTTGATGAATTTTGAAGAAGATAATTTGACACATTCTCCCCCTCAAATAATGACCGTTTTCTATTTAAAGAATTGTAGTCGTTATTGATGGTTCGAATTATCTTGGAAAAATGATTTTCTAATGAAACCGAAAGATGATTAAGTTTTATTTTGAAAATCAACACCATAAAAATAAGATTTCTATTATTTTGACAAATAAATGCACTGACACATATATTTTTATAAATAAATGCACCGACACGCACATTTATTTGAAAGAAAGCACGGGTTGTGTTGCAAAGTAAACACAAGCCTTTGCATGGTCATAAAGTAGACCATGCCCGAGAAAATTAATTCCCGTTGAGAGGTTAAGTTTTCTTTTTGTAAAAATACTTTCCTTTAAGATGATGACAGGGTTGCTATCTGAAATAATAGCAAGCCATATGACATGTTTTAAAAACATTTTGAACTTCTGCTCGAACTTCATTTACATCCTCGTATCATTATTGAATGACATTTCTAAGGCCGTAAATGTTATTGATTTTTAGAAGACATGTCATGAAAAACCCATTTTTTATATTTTTATATTTTCTTTTTGAAAAATTTATATAAAATAAAAAATCATTTTGGGTTTTTATATTTTCTTATATACATATGATACACATGATATAACACGAGTTACTACCATTACTCGCCCTCTTCCTCGTGGAAAAGCTTTTGTGAAGATGTCTGCAAGTTGATATTCGGTTTCGACAAAGTAGAGTTCCACTACTCCATTCTCTACTTGCTCCTTAATAAAGTGGTATCTCACATCTATATGCTTGGATCTCGAGTGTTGAACATTGTTGCAGCATAAAGCGATTGCACTCTTGCTATCACAGTACAAAGGAATCTTGTTGATTTTAAGCCCATAGTCTGTTTGTTGTGATCTCATCTATAAGATTTGAGCACAACATCCATATAAAGCAATATATTCTGCCTCTGTACTAAAGATAGCAGTGCTCTTTTGCTTTTTGGATGACTAGCTAACAAGTTTATCTCCTAACAATTGTGCACTTCCGGATGTGCTTTGTCTAGTATCTTAACACCCTACGTGGTCTGCATTTGCATATGCTGTTAGAGTAATGCAAGAATCTTTCAAATACCAAAGACCCATATCAATGGTTCCTTTCAGGTATCGAAAGATCTGCTTTACTGTATATAGGTGCTTTTCGGTAGTCTTTGTCTGATACCGGGCACACATGCACACTTCAAATACAAGGTCTGATCTGATGGATGTAAGATACATTAAGGAAACAATCATAACACGGTAATATGTGGGATCGAATGGTTTCCTCTGTATATCTTTATCCAGTTTACTTTTGTCCACTATAGGGGTGTTAACAGGATCACTAGATAGCATACCATATTTCTTTATTAATTCAAGAGCATAATTGGACTGGTTAATAAAGACGCCTCTAGGACTTTGAAAAAATTGTAGTCCTAAAAAGAAATTCATTTGCCCCATCATCGACATCTTAAATTTAGAAGTCATTATTTTAGCAAATTCATCACGCATAGCAGTATTAGTAGAGGCAAAAATTATATCGTCGACATAAATTTGTACCAAAAAGATGTCGCTTCCTGCTTTTCTGGTGAAGAGTGTTGAATCGACTGCACCCTTGGAGAATTCTTGTGAATGTAGAAAACTGGACAACATATCATACCACGCGCGTGGAGCTTATTTAAGACCATAGAGTGCCTTTTTGAGCCTTTACACGTGATTTGGATTGTCTGGATCTACGAATCCTTTTGGTTGAGAAACATAAACCACTTCGTGTAGCTCACCATTCATGAAATCCGTTTTGACATCCATCTGATAGATTGTCATGTTCTTGGTGGGAGCATTAGCAATGAAGATACGAATGGCTTCTATTATGGCAACATGTGTAAATAATTCCTCGAAGTCTATTCCCCACTTTTATCGGTATCCTTTAGCAACTAATCGAGCCTTATTTTTTAGTACACCGGCACACTCGTATTTCTTGACTTTGAAGATCCACTTAAATTTGATCAACATTATGAGATTTGGACATGGTACTAATTCCCATACTTGCAGTCTCTCAAATTTATGTATTTCTTCTTGCATTGCATCAATCCAGGAGTGTTCGAGCATTGCTTCTTTATAATTCTTTGGTTTAACTAAAGTGAAGAAGGCATCAAAATAACACCACATAGCATCAGTCTAAAGTTGCTTTCTGGTGGAGACTTAGCAAGAAGGATCTCCGATCACATTTGCTATTGGATGATCCTTAGTCCATTTACCAAGAAGTTCAAATGAAGTGTGGGATGGCCACAGATTAGATGACGATCCTTGAGAAGTTGTATCTTCATGAAGAGTTTCATGAAGTGGATCATCATTAAAGTGTGGTGTTTTTGGGGATTCTTCAACACCTTGATTTATAATTGAAGATTGTTTTTGTTCTTGTTTTTGTGTTGATGGGATACTTATTGATAGTACTTCTTGGTATATTGAAGTTGTCACAGGAGAATCGGGTAAATCAACAGCTCTTGGTGTAGCAGCTACTTGAATTGAAGAGACAACACTCGTAGAGGATTGAAGTATTCATCGAACATTGGTTGGAACAAACGATCCCAATCATTTCTGGTTGGTGGATTACAAGTTTGTTAAGGAATTGGGTTTGGTACGAGTCATGAACTGGATGTTTTAGGAGTCATTAATTGAAGCCCAGGTCCTGAACTGAATTGTTTAGAAGCCATCATTGTCAGCTCATCGAACGTTACGTGAATTGTTTCCATAATTTTTTAGGTTGTCCTGTTATAGATTCTGAAAGCTTTCTTTACGGGCGCGTAACCAACAAAAATACCAATATCAGCCTTTGCGTTTAGTTTTCCCAAGTCTTCACTATTATTGGTCGGATAACGAAGTGAACCAAAGGCGTGAAGAAACGATAAATCTGGCTTCTTATTGTGCATCAGCTCATATGAGTTTTGTTGTATCAGAGACAGATTAGGGAATAATTTTGGGTATAACAAGCTGTATTGATTGCTTTGGCCTACAAAAATAATGAAGCTTTTGAAAATTCAACATTGTACAAGCAGCTTCTACTAGAGTTTGGTTTCGTCTTTCGGCAACGCCGTTCTATTGAGGAGTGCGAGCAACAGATGTTTGATGCGAGATGCCAACATTTTCATAAAATTTACAAAGAGTCTGATTGGCAAATTCAGTTCCATTATCTGTTCTAACATTACGGACTGTGGCATTCAAACGAACTTGAATATTTTTGATGCATTTGATATAGCGTCAGGAGCTTCATTCTTTGATCTCAGAAATTTGACCCAAGTAAATCATGAGTAACCATCAACAATCACCAAAATGTACCTTTTCCCATTAATGCTCTCTACACGCATCGGGCCATAAATATCTATATGCAAAAGATAGAGTTTCTCTTGGTTCGTGTCTTCAGGTTTGGGTTACTATGAGGATTTCTTGCTTTTGTCTAATGCACATGCTGAACACAGATGATATTTCTTAAATTTAATCTTTGGAATGCCTCGTATAAGACCGTCTTTGGCAAGCTTATTTAGAGTACCAAAGTTGAGATAAGATAACCGACGGTGCCATAACCAGCTCTTAGTCTTTAAAGCTTTTGAAAGTAGACAGATCGAAGAAGTCATTAGCATGTCATCAAGAGAAATTGTATACAAGTTTATGTCTATGGAACCTGAAAGTAGATCAACACTGTCTAAATTCCAAATAAAGCAAGTGTTTTTCCGAAAAGCAACTCCAAGATCTGAGTCACTTGATTGTCCAACAAAAAACAAGATGTGTCCGAGTCCTTCAACATAATATACCCTTGAGATAGTTATATTGCCCAGCTGATAGTCACCATAACCTATAATCTTTGCAATATGGTCGTTTCCGAATCTAACAGTTCCTAGAAATTTACTGACGAAGTTCATGAGCTGGAAGCGGTTTCCTGTCATATGTTTTGAGCATCCAGAGTCCAGATACCAGAGAATAATCTGGACAACCTGTCATTGACAAGATGAGAAGAAGATGGAACATCTGTAGCGTTGGATCCCCAAGAATGATTGGTCGAGTTGTTAGAAATCTTAGATTCTACAATCTTAGCCTTTTTACTCGAACTTACAGATTTTACTTGTATGGGTCTCCTGCTATAGACTTTAATATCTGGTTTTTGTGTTTCTACTGAATGAGAAGTGGCTTCCTTAATGGGCACTACTTTAGTTGAAGTGATCATAGTTAAAGGGAACGAGTTACCAACTAAAGTGAAAAGTCTTCATGTTGGTTTCCACTTATATCCTACTTCAGTGAACACTTTACCCGTAGGTTTCTTAATATTATGTTGTTGGCTTTGCTTATCAGACTTAGATTTAGAGCGTACATTTACATCATTTACAAAATCATGGAAACACACATCATGATTTGTATCAAACATACATTGTTTATATTTAACACAAATTAACTAAGAATTCGCATTTAACATAGTATGCTTAACATTTTCGTCACAAATAGGGTCTTTAACATGATTCTTTTTATTAGAACTTAAATTAGCTCTCCTAAGTTATACTTCTACTTTATTCTTCATGTTGCTACTTGGTGTTTGTGAGATCCTATTATTCTTTTTATTGCCTGTAGGTTGTGATCTGCTAGCACTAGTAGAACTCTTAAATCCTGTAGAAGGCAACACAGGTGTGTTAGAATCTGGTGTTTTGGATGACTCTACCTGATTATGAATGTTGCTCGAGGATGTAAAAGGTTTAGAAAACCTAACTTTCTTGACTTTGTTCATTGGTGTGACAGCAACCAATTTGATACTAGGTTTATTCGCAGTAGGGCATGTGTCTCGAACACAAACAAGCAACTCCTAAATTCATTTGGCATGCTTATAGGCAAAGTCTAACGCATTATCTAAATATTGTTTTGCTTTAGCTTGTTCGACTATTTCCCATAGAAAATATACTTGTTCATGAGTGTACTTAAGATAGTCTATGTGATCGTCCCTATTTTTCAATAACCTAGGAGCTAAAGAATCTAAATCAAGTTTGAACATCCCTGGAGCAATAGTTGTGGCATTAGTTATTATGGTGGCATTATCAAGCACATTTTTACCTTTTAATTTCCGTAATTCATTTTGTAATGCTGTTGTAACAAAAACCTTTTCTTGAATTTGACCTTTTAAATTCGCTTTTTCCATAGACTTAGAGTATAATTAAGCAATCAAAGAGTCATAGTGTTCTTTAGAAAGAGCACGTGTCTTTCTTGTTTCACTTTCTTTTCCTTGTTATTTTCTCTTATAGATTTGATATGTTCTTTCAACTTACAAATGGTAGTGTCTTTAGCTTGTAGCTGAGCTTTCAAATCATTATATTCAAAATATTCTAGAATTTCAAGAGCACTTTGATGATCACTGGATGTGTCCTTTTGAAAAATTTGTTGATTGAGTTTCATTGTTGACTCAAGAAAAATGTAAAGTTTTTCAAGTTGTAAGTAACTCTTCGAAAGGTCATTATACGCATTTTGTTTGTTCAAAAGCTCAGCATCAAGATCCAAACACTTTTTATAAGATTTACTTTTCTTCATTTCTAAATTCACATCATCATAAACAGTAGTAGAATTCATCACACATATCATAACATCTTGAGACATGATTTGGTGTAAGAGTCTATCATTTTCAAGACAAAGTTATTTCTTATGAATTTCAAAACACTGTTTGTCTACAGAACACTGTTGAATAGCGGCTTCCATCTGGTTAAAAACTATTTGTACTTCCATTACCTCATTTAGAAGATCTTTATCAAAAACATTGAATATGTCTTTTAAGGTAATTAAAAATGGAATAATTTCATTTAGAAAAATAGATTTTGTGTGTTCAAACTCCCATTTCCCTTCTATAATAGCATCAGGTGTAATCAGCTTTTTCACCATGGTGTCAAACATGCCAAGATGGTATTTAAGCTTTTTAAGGGTTGTATTAACCAGGCTTACCTTAGGAAGTTCCCAGGGAGCCTCAATTTTGACAGGTGAAATATCAAATTGGTCAGTATTAGGGTTAGATGTTTGTAGCCAGCAAGCTTGTTCAGCAGACAATTCTTGTTGTAGGACAAAACGTTTACCAAAATCTTTAGACAAGCGGTTTAACTCATCATAATTAATTGGAGTAGTTTTAACTTTCTTTTCTTTAGAAATTAGATTATTTTGTTTTGCAAGCATTTTAGATCGACTAACTTCTTTCAAAATCAATGTCTCTTCATCATCAATCACAGGAATAACAGCATGTTGACTAGATATTACACTACCATCATACAAGGTTGGCTTAATACGCTGAGCTTTCTTGAGATAAAACGGATTTTGATAACCAAGAGCTTGTTTGTGAGTGTCATCATAAAAAACTTGTGGCTTTGTTAACATGTGCACTGTTTAAGCATATTGACCGACTTTGTAAACAATATTATCCAGTTCCTTTATCTTCTTTTCTAAATCAATTTCTTTATCCATATATTTACTTTCTTTTTCTTTGGATTCATTTTTAAAAACAGTAAATGTTTGCAATAAAGATTCCTTTTCCTTGATTTGATTAGAAAGATTTTGTTCAAGTGAGTCAATTTTCTTTTTAAGTGCAAGTTTTTCCTTAATCATATCATCCATTTGAGAATCAATCATTTTTCACGAGTGCTTAAATCAATATTAAGTCTCTGTTTAAACGTTTTGACTCATTCTTTATATCTCTCAAGCTCAGCGATTAAGGATTCATTATTCTTTTCCTGATTAGCCTTTTCCTAATTATTTACATGATTAATCATTTGTTCAGACATTTGTTCAATCACAGATAATATCATTGAATCTTGTTGTGCATACAAATTAGTATCTTGAACAGCTGCCAGTTGTGTCTCTTGCAAATATTAAGAGTATGAAATGATATTGCTATAACTTATTATCTCATTATCTGTAAAATCAACATGGTGTTTGTTCAAAATCCTACATTGCATGCACACTTTCATTGTCCAAATCATGATGATAGGATTCAGAATGAGGTACCTCTGAGATAACGTCTAGACCATAGTTAGAAAGATTGGTCATCAGAATCGCCTTTGCATTAGAGACATCATCACAGTCAGAATCATAAACATCTAGATCCTCAGTCTGGAAAGCAGCAGTGTTTAGAATGGTTGTCCGAGCAGCTTGTCCATCTAGAATGCCTAGATCTGCAAGAAATGCTAGTTGCTCTTCATCTAAAATTTGACTAAATGCATGTGCTTCAACCAAAATTGCCTTTTCTTTAAACCATGCAGCGTTCCTTGTCCTCTTAGGCTGAGTGCATTGCCTAGCCATGTGTCCTTCACCTTGACAATTATAACATTTAACCACCCTTGCCTGCCCCCTGCATTATTTCCTCCGAAACTAGTAGCATTACCCTTACAGCCAGTACCAGCATAACTTTGTCCTTGCCTCCCTTGAACTTGTTACATAGTAACCCTATCATCTTGAATGGTGGCCTAGTTTCTCGGATTATAGGAAGTTTGAAGTTGATTGTTGGTTGAAGGGAACCTTGAAGCAGCTACAGGTGACAAGAAAGCCATTGCCTTGTTGAGACCTGCAATAGGATCATCTCCTTGAGAAAACATAGGAACAGCAAGACCTAAGTCCAATTAAGGAAACTCAGTCATTGGTTGAGTTGAAACTGGAGGTGAATGATAAATAATTTGTAGAACAGATAAGGTTTGATGATCCATATGAGACTGGTATTCATGTGATGGTGGAATGAATAGATGACTGATTTGTGGTTGTGATAGATGAGGTGCTGCATACATTGGTGAGTATGATTGAGAAGAGTAAACTTGTGGAATCATTGTTTTTTAATGTTGAGGAAACTGTGCAGCATTGTATTGAGAATGATAGTTGGTAATGTAAGACAGTAGTTGATTGAAATTGGCAACAAATGCAAGAGGATCTTGGTATCGTTCACGCCGTAAGCGAGTTTCATTTGCATGTGCCTCATGTTGTTCAAGATATGAATACAATAGATCAAAGTTTGTAGTATACAAATCTTTAGCCAATTTCACATCCGTTATAAATTTGCTCCACTCTGGCAGTAGATTGTTCAAAAACTTTGTATTCACTTGAAATGGTCTCATTGACATGTTATCGACATTCATGTTATTGATTAGTTGAGCAAATCTCCAGTAGTACTGATATAGTGTTTCACCCTTCACACATGAAAACTTATCAAACTCGTCATTCAATTTGCATTCCTTTTCTTGTAATGACAATTTCGTGCCTTGCATAAGAAGCTTAACTCTATCCCATATCTCTTTAGCAACTTTATGATGATTGACAATGGCATACATATCCGGTGGAAGACCTTGAAGAACGATGTTGGTAGCTTTTAACATCACGAGATCAGTCTTGGAGTTTCTCTGAAACTGAAAGTTTTTCATACTTCTTTGTCCTAGTGGTGCCATTCTCTTCAACGATAGTAGGCCATACAAATGGACCATTTAGAACAGAGTTAAGAATCATTCTCCCGTTCTCCTAATTTTCTATGTCTAGTTCCATTCGACTCTTCCAAGAGTCATACATAGATTTTTCCAACATGGGAGGACGGTTGTCCGCACCGACAATGATCATGTATTCAGCTAAAGTTGTCATTTTAAATTGATTGATTAAATGAGAAAAGTTAACTTTTGATCGTTTAGTGATTAGAGGTTGTTGTGTTAAAGTGATGTACGTTTAAGTGGTGAAACTTAAGAATACACGGGATTTTACAATTCTTGATAAAACCGGGAAAATAAGTTAATATTTCACGGGATTTTACAAATCAAAGAAAAAACCGTATAATTCACCTAATGGAAATGGTATAATTCACCCAAGCAAATGGTATAATTCACCTAAGCAAATGGCCCAAGTAAGAAATATGTGAAATTCGCCTAACAGAAACCCTTGTATAATTCGCCTAAAAAAATATGTATACTTCGCTTAAGGTTAAACGTATAATTCGCCTACTATTAAACGTATAATTCTCCTATTATTAAACGTATAATTCCCCTAATATAAAACGTATAATTCACCTAACATAAATAGAAGTATAATTCGCCTAATGTTAAACGTATAATTCGCCTAATGTTAAACGTATAATTCACCTAAGATAAAACGTATAATTTGCCGAATATTAAAGCGTATAATTCGCCTAACATAAACAGAAGTATAATTCGCCTAATAAAATTCAAAACACAAAATTTTCAAAACACTTTAAAACTCAATTTTTGACATTTTTACTTGTTTTTTCTTGTACTTCTTACTATTCTAAGACTAGTAGAACCTTAAAAATATAAACTTTATAGTTTTTAACACAAAAAAATTAAGATCAAGATTTTGAGTACCAAATACCGTTCGAACCAAAAAAAGACACAAAAAGATGGAATTTTTTGATGTTTTTCAAAGTTTTTCTTGTACAACTAGCTTATACTAAGATAGAAGAGTAATAAATATGAAAGATTTATGGTTTTAAACCCACAAAAAGTGAAGACTTTTTATTATGGTTCGAACAAAAAAGACGCCTAAACAAGAGAGAAAAAAACGAACACAAAACCAAACTAAGTCATCCCATGGATCTTGATACCAATTATAGAAAACATATATTATCTAATCACACAATCTAATGACAAAGAACTAGAGAGAGCAAGTGGAAGGATGGATACTTTTAGAGAGAGAAAGAACGAGAGAAAACTTAGATTATAGAAATGAGAAAGTGAACCAACAAACACCCTCTCCAAGCTATGGAGAGGGTACTTATACATCCATATGGCCGGCCACATAGTGGGCTTGATGGACTTCCTATGGGCTTTAGCCCTTTTTACCTTACTAAGGTTCCAAAAACTAGCTAAGACCTACGAGCTACATATTTTAGGTGTGACCGAGTCTTTTCTCGATTCCTAACAAGCTTTGTACGGATACGATGCGCCTACCAAGATAAAACCTCATGGAAAAACATGCAATTGCTTGCCAAAATGCTATTACGGCTGTTTTGGATCAAGGAAGAAGAAAACTAAAGGAAAAAAACATACAAGAAAACAAAGAAAGGTAAGAAGACTAAGGAGGCTTCACCCCAGATACACGCACTTGAAAATATCGAAGAAGGAATCAAAGGTAAGTAAGGGTCTTGGTGTTTTTCTCTCTTTTTTGCGATTCATTTTGAGGGTGTTATGGACTTGTGTCTCACATGGATATTTTTAACAGGAATCAATAGTGAGAATTCACATCTGCTAAGAAGACCAAGTGGAAGCAATGTCCATAATGGAACTTCTTTGTGCAAAGAGCAACGAGATGTAGTCATATAACTCGAAGGTGTAAATATCATTTCTGCTATAAATTTGCACAAGAGTGGGCCTCAACTCTTGGTTGCTACAAAATATTTATATAGATCAGACGGTCTAAATCGCCTGCAACATGTAATTTTGTGTAAATAGATATCTTTTACATTTAGTTTTAACGCCACATATTTGCAGCCATCTGTTGGACGTAAGATGTTTGCATGAGGATTTGTTGGTTGATGGTCACACGTCCAAGAGTCTACCCACGAGAACACGCAGTCAGTGTGGTAATAAGTAAGAAACCCCTTAATGCGCATGTATATATATATGGAATACTATAATCACTCATTCACATTTATTTTTTGAAAACAGACTTTCAGACCCATTGCAATATCAGTCCATAGTTGATGCCAAATGGAATATATCATATATGATAAGTTAGATAAATGTGTACAGAGTGGTGCCAAAATTGTCTTGTCGCGTCTGGCTATTGGTGATCTCGCAACACAGGTGGGTGAATTTTTATGTCTGAACATTGTCTTTTGTCCCTGAAAATGTAATTTAATTATTTTATAAAGAATCTTGTGACTCAGAAGGTTCAAACACCTGACTTGAATGATTTTTTGGTCATCAGTATTTTGCAGACCGTATATTAATGCATTTTCTTTGTTGTAACCAGGTATGTCGGGGTCTATCACTACTATGATGTTAGAGTGATTAGACCACTTAATCCTCTATCAAATATGGTTGTCCTGGAGGATGAATCATCTCATAGTAACCTAAATAGAGTTGTGATGGCAGTTACGAATCACATGAAGCTTAAGAGTCTATTTGTTAGTTATTTACTCGTCAATAATCCACTTTTCATGCGGGAGATGTTATGGTGATGATATTTGCATCCTTCGTCTCCTCCATTAAGGTATCATCTTTATCCAAGTTTTATGTTTATCATTTCATTCCTGAATTCATGTCAAAAGCATTTTGAGCCCAGGTTTCTGGAGCTATTATCATTGATGATGGGTATCACTATTTCTATGTTTATGGATGTGCTATTAACCGTGTATTGCTTTGAGGCCTTGAGAGGAAATTTATCTGTTTCGACGATCTTCCTAATTTTTCCGTTCACATCTTTCTATCTCCTTGCTTCGTGTAAGATGGGATTCACTATCACATATCTTCGAGCTAAACTTTTTCTCTTCAGGTACTCTCTTGAGTAGTGGCGGAGCTTGACGGCCAAGCTTGGGGGGGCCAAAATTTTCGAGAGAAGATTGTGTTCTATATAAAAGAGTAAAACACCATCTATAATCATGCGAAAAAAAAGATGAAAAAATAAAACTAATAAACTATCTCAACTAATAACACAAAAGTACCAATTTAGATTTACGTTTTTTGAACTATTGAATACTTAATACATTGGTTTAGTTTACTGAAATTGTTATATATGAAACTATTCTCTGCTAAAAAATTAATAAAATGAATAACAATGTAAATATGAAGAGGAACTGAAACCATTCTAGTTTTATATTCCCCACTAAGCCACGTTTATTTACCATAATTTTAGGAAACCATGATGTAACATAAACATTTAAGTCCTTAAACCCAATAAAATTGCTAACTGTGTGCTATAATTTAGGGGGTTCCAGGACCCCTTCCTGCCCTTTATAACCTTCGCCGATGCTCTTGAGTAGTTACAAAGATGTAGTTAGGAACTTTTAGTTTGAACGCAAAATAGATTAGTAGTTGTCAACTTGTCAAACTTTCACACTATGAGAGGTTAAAGCCAACGTGCAACGAACAGTCAGATTTTGTCTTGACTTGAGTGATTTGTACCATGTATATTCATGCACTTTTATAGATTAGTTTGTAGGATTTTATTAATCAATAACTCATCGGTGTTGAATGTTGTAACGAATCTTAACTGAGATATCTAATGTTACATGCTTTATCAAGTTTATTTTTTTAATTTATATACCGAATGATAAATGAATATATTGACTACTATGCGAACCAAAACCCCAGCAACACCTATGATCTTGGGCTTACTCGCTTACTAAACCTAAAATAACTAGCTGAGCTCCCAAAAGATAGATTGTGCACTATAGGAATTTAGGATTGTACGACGTCCGTCATTAGAGGTAGCATTGCTAATCCGATTACTAATATATAGTGGGCATTATTTAGGGGAAGCTAAGTCAGACTCACCTGAATTATACACTTTCTTGTAAATTTGCCATGTAGATTTAGATCAACTATCTCAGCAACTTCGACTCTGTTTGTTAATCTTGGAAGTGCTTATGGAGGTAGAAGTAACCAATTTTAGCCAAAAAAAATTAAAATGCAAGGAAATAATCCAATGTACAAAAACCTATCTACATTATATCTGATATGAATGTACTTACCCAAGCCTCTATCGGTCAATGTGAGTTAATCTGCAAGTTAATATGCTGATATATATTACATATGATTCCATAGTAAGTGTCATTTACCAATTTAATGGCCTATTTGTTATAGATGGAAATGGTTTTAAGACAAGTACAATGAGGCTTGGAGCAGATCTTTTGGTATTTACGCGTAACAGAGGACATGATTTTGGAAGGTATGTAAACATTTATCTCAGACATGCTTTATGCACTTATAATTTTGTATCATCATATGTTCTAACTAGCTTTGTTGCTATTTTGTTCAGGCCAACTCAAAGTATCGGGATGCTATCATACACGTTTTTAATGGAAACTAGAGAGCAAGATATTGTCGTTCTGATGGTAAGAAAAGGGAATCCATTAGTCAACCCAAACAGTACAAACCCGTTTAGATTCCTATTTCATCCCAATCAAATCGGGAGATTACCTTGCTCAAGTTGAAATTGTAGTTTTACCACTAGTACCTTCATATGCATCTTCAACATGTCTATGTCACTTGCAGTTATGTTTGAAGGTATTTAAATACTTTACATCAGTCAAGAATACCATAGGAGAAACTCTCATGACACCAGGGATCGACCTGTTATTCCTTAATCCTTATTATTAGCAACCTTAGTTGGTGGAAAGCTATTTACCGCGATGCTGTTCAAGGTGAACTAGAAGACGTTTTTGCAAGAGGGATTGATTTAGTAATGAATGCACACGGAACGGCTGCAATGGTACAATTACAAACACTTTTGACAATTTGACCCTTATACTTGGTAGTACGAGTGACCAAATGGACGTGTTGACCATGGGTCAATTATGCTGACACCAAAGACTTGCCAGAAATCTTCTATGTGGGCAAGACTAGAGCTCACCATAAACCTCTCTCTTGACAATGATGGTTGCAGTTATTCCTGCTTTCTACCGTCATCACTTTTATGCTTCTCAGCCCTTATTGAACCCAATCAGTAATTTGTGGTTTTAAGTATTGCTTTGGCAGCATATATGTGCTGGACAATTAAGCTCAGAAGAGTTCATATTTCAATGTTGCTTCACAGGTGCGCGGTTTATCAAATGTGAAACTCTATGATCTCCAAACCTTAATTCTTTCTGTATTTTGTTAGTATTCGTTAAGGAAACATCATATATTATATTTGATTGGTTTTGAAGACGTGCAATATTAGTCCTGCCGTGCTGCGGTTCCCCATATAACATTACACCAGCTTTTCTGTGACAAATTGCACCTTAATAATTTACATAAGATGCCTTTCACATTAGTAGACATCACTTTTAACTAATTTCATTAGATTTTCATTATTTCTAAGACCTATCTTTTAGAACAAGAATGAACATCTGTTTATGTTGTTTATGTCTTTTATCAGGTTTATATTCACTCATTATTGCCCGTTGAAGCCACACGCACATACATGTTGCCGAAGTCAATGTTGATCTTTTATATATATTCAAATGTCTTTTGCAGGTTTAAAAAACAAATAGCACTTCATTGTTGAAAGAACTTATTACAAAAAAACAATTACATACTATGCTTAAAAGAATGTTTGTATAATATACAATTTTTAAGATACAATATTTAGCAAAACAAAAAAATGTAAACAACAATTACAAGCGAGCCCTCCCATCCGCGGCTTACCACTGTATGTAATGTGTTATTATAGTATATAAAAAATATATATATATATATATACTATATTAAGTATATCTATATATATATATAAATATATATATATAGATCTAATTTCACTTCCACAAAATCTAAAGTAAAATAAAAATATATTTATAATTATATTTATAAATATTATACTTAATTAATAGATATTAAAAAGTTGATTCTTCGTCGTTTGATTCGTTCGGTTCGGTTTTTGGATGAAAACCGAAACCGAACCGAAATTTTTCAGTTTTTGAAAAAGTAAAAACCGAACAATCGGTTTCTAGTTTCGATCGGTATTTTCGATTTCTGGTTTGGTTTCGGTTTTTTTGGTTTTTTCTGCTCACCCCTAGTTGCAAGGGTCGAGCGTCTACTCCAAGATCGACCAGAGGTCTGGTTATCACCAACTCAGATTTCAGGATGAAGACATTCCAAAGATGGCATTTAGGACTCGCTATGGACACTACGAGTTCCAAGTAATGCATTTTGGATTGACCAACGCACTGGTGGTATTCATGGATCTGATGAATCGGGTGTGCAAACCGTATCTGGATAAATTCATGATCGTTTTCATTGATGACATTCAGATCTATTCCAAGAGCAAGGAAGATCATGAATAATACCTTAAGCTGATTTTAGAATTGCTTAAGAAGGAGGAGTTGTATGCCAAGTTTAAAAAGTGTGAATTATGGCTTCCAAAAGTGCAATTTCTTGGTCACGTGATTGATAGTGAAGGCATTCACGTTGCTCCTGCTAAGATTGAGTTAATCAAGGATTGGGCGTCACCCAAGACCCTAACTGAAATTCGTCAATTTCTAGGCCTTACCAGTTATTACCGACGATTCATCAAAGGTTTCTCAAAAATTGCTAAGCCTATTTCGAAATTGACTCAAAAAAGCGTGTAGTTTGATTGGAGAGAAAAGGAGGAAGCGGCATTTTAGTTATTGAAGCAGAAGTTGTGTAGTGCAT
>BQNB010066423.1:9075-31749 GCA_026074375.1 Tanacetum coccineum
TTTGGCATTTTGAGTCTGTTTTTGGTTATTTTAGCTCGTTTTTAAAGGTAAAAGGTATGTGTAATTAAACACATACCAGATTGCCAGAAATGAGATGTAAATTTACTATCTTGATCAAAAATAATCAAAACTGGCACACCATGTCTTGAGACTACTTCTTTCAAATATTGTCTTGTCAACTTTTCCATCGAGTCGGTTTCCTTCATTGGTAAGAAATGAGCAGACTTTGTGAGTCGGTCTACAATGACCCACATTGTATCTTGACCCGACGACGTCTTTGGCAACTTAGTAACAAAATCCATTATAATGTTCTCCCACTTCCACATCGGGATCATAGGTTGAACCAACAAACTGGATGGTTTTTGGCATTTGGCCTTGACTCATGCACAAGTCAGGCACTTACTAACGTAGGTGGCAATCTTAGCTTTCATATTTGGCCACCAATACAGTTTCTTCAAGTCTTGGTACATCTTGTCCGATCCAGGATGGATCAAATACTTTGACTTATGCGACTCGTGCATAATCAGAGTTCTCAAGTCACCAAAATAAGGTATCCAACTTCTCCCATTCAAACATAACGTTCCCTCAGCACGGGGCTCCAACTTCTTAATCATACCACACAGATCTTCAGTTCCATAATTCTCTTCCTTTCTTGCCTCAACTTGAGTGTTTAAAATTTGCACTAGAAGGTTCAGACCAATCGTCATAACCAAAGCTCAAACTCGTAGTGGCTTGCTCTATTCCTTTCGGATCAAGGCATCCGCAACTACGTTCGCCTTTCCTGGATGATAACAAATTTTACAGTCATAGTCACTCAATAATTCCAACCATCGACGTTGTCTCATGTTCAATTATTTCTGATCAAAAATATGTTGCAAGCTCTTATGATCAGTGAACACAATGCACTTCGTGCCGTACAAATAATGTCTCCACATTTTGAGAGCAAACACTACAGCTCCAAGTTCTAAGTCATGTGTAGTGTAATTCTTTTTGTGAATCTTAAGTTGGCGTGATGTGTAGGCTATGACCTTTTCCCTTTGCATCAAGATTGCGCCTAACCCTTTACGAGAAGCATCACAGTAAACCACAAAGTTTTCACTACCTTCAGGTAAAGCCAAGATCAGTGCACTACATAATTTCTACTTCAACAGCTGAAATGCAGGTTTTGCATTTTCACTCCAATCAAACCTCACGTTCTTCTGAGTTAACTTTGTCATAGGCTTGGCAATTTTTGAGAAACCTTTAATAAATCGTAAGTAATAGCCAGCAAGACCTAGAAATTGACGAATCTCTGTCGGGGTCTTGGGCGATGCCCAATCCTTGATTGACTCTATCTTAGTTGGGTCTACGTGAATGCCTTCACTATAAATTACGTGACCAAGAAATTGTACCTTCGACAGCCAAAATTCACACTTTAGAAACTTGCCGTACAATTCTTCCTTCTTAAGCAACTCCAAAATTAACTTAATATTTTCTGCATGCTCTTCCTCGCTCTTAGAGTAGATCAAGTTGTCATCAATAAAAATGATCACAAATTTATCTAAGTATGGTTTTCACACCCGATTCATCAGATCCATGAATACCGTCGGTGCGTTGGTCAGTCCAAACGGCATCACTTGAAACTCATAGTGACCGTAACATGTTCTAAACACTGTCTTTGGAATATCCTCCTCCCGAACTCTGAGTTGGTGATAAACAGATCTCAGGTCGATCTTAGAGTAGACTATTGACCCTTGCAACTAATCAAACAAGTTGTCGATTCTCGGAAGGGGATATCGATTCTTCACAGTCAGATTGTTTAGTTAACGGTAATTGATACACATCCGAAAAGATCCATCTTTCTTTTTGAAAAATAAGACTGGGGCTCCCCAGGGTGAGGAACTTGGTCTTATAAACCGCTTGTCAGAAAGTTCTTGTAGTTGAGTGGACATTTATTGCAGTTCTGACGGTGCTAATCTATATGAGGCGGGTGCCACAGGTGCAACACCAGGGACCAAGTCGGTTTGGAATTTGACTTGTCGCATAGGCGGTATTCCAGGCAAGTCTTCTGGAAAGACCTCCGGAAAGTCCCGTACGATAGGCACGTCCTTAAGTCGCTTCTCCTCTGACTTGTCTTCAGTTTCCTTCTTCGTAATTTATGCCAAAAAATTGGGCAACATTTCTTAATATACTTCTGAGTCTTGGTGCATGATATAATGCTTAACTTTGACTTCTTTCCTTTGCCACTTCTATCACCTTGAACTATCAGAACTTCGTCTCCATAAGGAATCTGCACAATCTTTTCATCGCATACGAGCACCGCATGATGGTTCGCTAACCAATCCATACCGATGATGATGTCAAAACTACTAAGTTCTACTGGCATTAGGTCAATATTGAATGGGTGACCTAGTAATCCTAACGTACAGCCTCTAAGTACGGTATTAGTTTTAGAAATTCTCTTGTCGGCTAATTCGACCGCATAGCTAACGTCTAAAGTATCGGGGATCATATCAACTAAGGTACTAAAAGTAGTCGACACAAAACTTCGATCGGCACCCGAATCAAATAATAGAGAAGCATAATGGTTGTTGAGAAGAAACGTACCCGTGACGACGTTTGAGTCGTGGTTAGCGTCTCTTCCACCTAGCACATATGCTTTTCCTCTTGCTTCACCAACACCATTCTTGTTTCCAGTTTTGTTGCCACGGTTTTGATCTTTTAGCTTTGGGCAATCACTCCTATAGTGTCCTTGCCTTCCACACTCGAAATAAGTTTAAACTCTCTAATTCACTACTTGACCTCTCTGGTTGGAAGTAGTGGAATCTGCCGCCTTACAATCTCGAGTCAAATGCCCAACCTTTTTGCACTTCCCACATCTCACAGTGCATGGCCCTTCATGATGAAATTTACACTTGTTGTAGAGAGGTAGCGGTCCGTTATACACTCTCCTTTCATTGTTGCAAGCTGTGTAGGCTCTTACTACATTCTGACCTCCAACATTCTGTCTTTTGTTTGGTGGTTGCTGCCTACGGTTGTCCTTCTGGCTGTTATCGAACTTTCTTTTGTTCTCAGCGTTTTTCATAACATAACCTTTCAACTTTTGATCCATTAAGTTGTTAGCAATATGAACAGCATCTTGTAGTCTTGTAGGTTCTGCAGCAATCACATTTCCCTGGATATTATCTGGGAGACCTCCAATAAACTTCTCAACTCGATCCTCCTCCTCAGGGACCATCTTGGTGCACATCAGAGTCAACTATTGAAATCTCTGAGTATAAGCAGCCAAATCATTGTTCTTCACGGTCAAATTCTACAGTTCATATTCCATCTTTTAAATTTCAGTCCTTGGGCAATACACTTTAGCCATTAGCTTCATGAGCTCTCTCCATGACATGGCAAATGTAGAATCACCTCCAATAGTCCTCTTATGTGAGTTCCACCAAGTTAGTGCACTGTTTAACAGTGTGCAAGTAGCATACTTGACTTGGCATTTCTTTGGACAATTGCTAATATGGAATACTGTTTCCATCTTCTCAAACCACCTTATCAACTCGACAACTCCTTCCGTTCCCTTAAAGTTGAGTGGTTGACACTTCATGAAGTCTTGGTATGTACACTCTCGAGAAACAGGCCTAACACCTCTATTATTCTCATTTGGATTTCCATTTCCACCATTTCCATCTCCACCATTTCCATCTCCACCATTCCCATTATCGTTGTCGTTGCCGTTTTGGCTTTGACTTTCAGCCTCGAGAGCATTTGCAGTACGGGTCACCTCATAAGCAGCCAACGCTTCTTCCAATCGCTGGTTAACGAGTTCTTCGATTGCCTCTGGGGTCATACCAGAACTAGTGACAGTCATGTTCTACAGCACAAGTCATAGCACATGGTGAGATTCAATTCGAGATATAGCCACTATAAATGATTAATAAGGTTTATATAGGAAAATACGATAGAACATGTTTTGCCAGAACAAGTAAATAGCAATAAAGATAAATACGCGAGAGAATCAAAACAAGCTTTTCATATCATATATAAAAGCATCAGTCGGTTACATTCAACCCATAATGGGAATTTTATTTACGCTAAAACGACTACTAACAACTGGTTCTACTATTAGCCTAAAGTCCATACACAACATCATGGATGAAAACCTAAACGCCTCCCAGTGAATGTCTCCAATCTCCTAAATCGCATCCTGTCATAGTAGCGGAACCTACGGATCTGCCAAAGCTCACTCTCCATAAAGCTCACACGTTGCCAAAACCTATCGGATCTCGCTCTCTCCATCATCATGGTGCCTCGAAGTCTCACGTTGCTCCTCTCCAAGGACGCAACCTGATCAAGTAAGCTAGCTCTCTCTCCACCAGCAATCAAACTCCTCGCCTCCAACTCTCTCTGTCCCGTCTCAATGTCCTCTATCCTCTGAAGAGGTATCTCTATAACATGCCCATAAATATCCTGCAAACCTTCCTCAACCTGCTCTAAACACTCTACAGCATCGGGCATAAGCATACCATCAGGGATATTAATCCCAGCAACCACATCCACTCCAACCTCCATAGTACCTCTATCACTGGACTCGACCTCTTTCTCAACCTCGTCCTCTACATCAACCCCAACATCGACCTCCATATCAATACCTGCATCAATCCTAGTCACAACATCCCTATCTACTGCAACCTCAACAACCGTAGCATCAGTCTTAATGTCCTCTAACACATCTGTCTAAATGTCCTCCTCAACACTATCCTCTGGTGAAATAGAATCCCTCAACCTCTTGCAAGGTGGGAGGAGATCAACACAAGAAGGAACTAAAGCTCTCGTAACATGGATAGA
This sequence comes from Tanacetum coccineum, assembly GCA_026074375.1. Taxonomy (NCBI): domain Eukaryota; kingdom Viridiplantae; phylum Streptophyta; class Magnoliopsida; order Asterales; family Asteraceae; genus Tanacetum; species Tanacetum coccineum. The sequence goes on from BQNB010066423.1 coordinate 13,897, forward strand.
TGAAGTCACAGTAGCAGCAGGGGACATACATCTCTTGCGAGATGGTATAACAGATGACTCGGAAGAAGAATCCCCAGCTGACGACTCGGATGTCGTTGGTGGATACATGGTAGATAATGGGGCAGACCTCCAACGGAGATAGGCCTCAATACACCGTGGAGTCCTAGTAAGTGGTGGATAAACAAATCTTGATGGTGTAGATGAATCAGCAATGGTGGTGTCTGGTGATGCATGTTCGGATAAGGAATGACCCAAAATAGAATGCCCAGATAATGAATGATCTGAAGATGAATGACTCGATGATGATCCGGAAGTAAAACAATCCAAGTGATGTGATGTGTACCTTAATGCTAAACGATGAGAAGGTACAGGTCTAACTGACTTCCTCGCAGTCAATGCCTTACGTGGCCCACCAGGATGAGTACGGTAAAGTCGACCAATGGGAATGTCCTCCCCTGGTTAGATAAGAATAGCTCATCGTCGACGAATCTCAGGTGGGGCAACAACAGCTGAAAGTGGAAACTCAGATGATGGTGCAACAATAGCAGATGGTGCGGGTAAAATGGGAGCAGTAGGGATCTTTGGAGTAGAAGTAGTAGGTGATGATGATCGTGATGCAACTCTGCTCCTCCACCTAGTAAGCATAGCATCATGAGGTGTAGGTGACACATGCCTCTCGGGCATCTCAGTATCTGAATCTGAATCATCTTAACACTGAAAAGGTGAAACCATAGGTGCTACAGATACAGGAGGTGGTGAACTCTCCGAAGGATCAGCCTCTGACAATGAATGAGTATCATGCTCGAGCACCCTGGCAGGTGAGGCAACTGCAGCCGCCCCCACCTCCGGTGCAACCAGGACCTCAATAGAAATAGAACAGATAAGGATAACTCGCGGAAAAAAGGATCCCATACTCTCGTCTGATATGTTCGAAGAAATAGAAATAACTGGAGCTTCCATAACCTGCATAAGCAAGAGTTTATATAAATCCCCTTTATATCAAACCAAGCCAATGCGTGCAATGCAGGAAAAATATAGATGTAAGGTATAGTCATGGCAAAATTATACGTAATATAATCATGTAAGTGTATTATAATTAATACCCGTATACTTATCCATAGTAATTATATACGTAAGCAAGTAAACATGTAGGATCACATACTGGTTATAGACCATACCTAAATATACTACCTGGTTCTCTATAACCTTGGCTCTGGATACCAATCTGTTACACCCCTAAACGGGGCCTGGACAGAAACACGTGTCCGGGGGCGTGACGTCATAATATTCATCACACAAGATACAAAGAACGACCTCTAAGGGTATGTTTAAAAATCCAACATTGTTGCATTAATTAAAATAGTTAAAGTTTTACATAGGTTCAAAGATAATATGTGGAAGCGATTAAAAGTTTTAAAGTTTGACAATGATGTTAACTTAGATAATAATAATTCTTGAAAATCGGTCCAATGCAAGCCAACACCACAAAGCAAGCAAAGCCATCCACAGCTAAGCACCTGAGAAAAACATGCTAAAACATCAACATAAAGTTGGTGAATTCATAGGTTTGAATTTAGTAATAAGAGTGGACCACAAGTTCACAGTACGCATGTGACAGTTATAACAGATACAACTTCACATAAAAAGTATTTACTGTTGCACTAAGCTCATGACACCGAGGATCAACTCGATGCAGCATATTATATGCCAAACAAGATATCAATTGCCCTAAAGGTATCTGACCAAGATCACCTAGTGAAATCCGACATGGTATATATCCGTTTGTTTGTGTCTCCCGAATATTAGTAAGCGCTACTTACCCTGATAACGATAATTAGTCCCAATAGATCTATTTACAACATTCGCGCTCACTCAACCGATCCTCCGGTCAAGAAGTTAACGGTTCATGATAGTTCGGGCATTAGTGGTCTATTCGCAACTTAGGCATCACGTAATCAGGAAAAGGCAACGTAAAGTAACTGTGTCCAAAGTTTAAAAACAAGTAATGTTTCTCACCCCAAAATAGTAAAGTAAAAATAGTAAAACGTGGGGCTATGAACTCACCTTTAGCAAATGGTGAGATAAGTATTAATGAAGAGATATAATGCCAAGAGGTCCTACTTGAGACCTAAATCAATGACGCGTCTTAGAAAGATGGAAAGTATACGAAACTTGAACGAATCGTTTATGAGAGAAAAAGTCATCCATGAGTGTTTATGCTTTAACTTAGTTAACAAAACGCGACTAAATAAAATTATAGAGTTTTTCGTTAAGTTTCGACGTTTAACCATAAATTACCATTTTTAGTAAGTTTCTATTTTAGGAAAGTTTTTAGTTTCGGGATGTTAATACCGTCCCCTATATTTGCTAAATCCATATTTCCTTAAACGCACTAGATAATCCTAAACGTTTAACTTCCATGTCTATCTTGCTAAAATTTACTAAACTTACTATTTTTAGTAACCTTAACGCTTTTCCTAAAATATGTTAACGACGTCTTTAAATGATACTAATAAATATATATATGATACTATATGTTTCGCTAGTGTTTTAAAGGCTCAAAATATCTCAAAAACGTCTGAAAGCTCATTTTACTATTCACATACCTTTGTAAATTATTTTGCCAAAAATGTTTCAAGTTTCATTTGGCTATAACTTAGCCGTTTTAAGTCCGATTTTAGTGTACAATATATGAAAATCTATCTACTCGAAACGAGCTCTCCAAAAACTACTTTTACGCCTAATGAAAACATTTCTAAGTCGACCCAAACCTCAAAACAATTTCAGATCAGCAACTATGTATTTCACAAACGCTTTCAAAAATCACACCAAACTTCACAATAGTGCCTAGTCTAGCGTAATCTCCATTCACAACTAATCCACAACCAAACCACACCTAAAGCTAATCTAATCCCTTCATTTCTATTATTTCAACTCACCTTTCAACTCGCCGTACCAAAACCATAAGGTCATAAACATGTTACTTTCATTTTTATAAAAGATGACAAGATATTATTTCATTTCTTTTTAGGAAAATTTACACAAACACCATAGGAATCATAGATCTATTCAAGAACATAAACATATGTAGTTTGAAAGTAGATATGAAAATATGAGTTTCAAGATAAGCTTACAAAATTAAAGAACAAGCTTAAGAAAACACAAGAATGGAGATGGAAGACTTGGATCTTGAAAAACCCTAAATAATAACTAAACCCTGATTTGTAGATCTAGAAGTAAACCCATGAAATAACCTTGAGATCAAATGAAAACCTTCTTGGAATAACCTTGGATCTTGATAATATGAAGTTTAGGATGTGTGAATCTTGGTAGAAATTAAAAGTATGGATTGTGTGTGTGTTTGTGTGTATTTCGTGGGCTTGGAGAAGACAAGGGAGAAAAGAAATTTTTATTGAGCTTATGTATGTGAATGAAATGACCTAGAATGAGTTAAGGTTGTTTATATAGTGCCAAAAAGACTTAGGGTTTAGAGAAAGAGTGAACCGTAGCTTGGTGGGTGACTAACAAAAAAAATGAAAACCATGAACCCATGGTCCATGTGGTTCGGGCGAACTAGGGGCAAAAGAGGAGGGGACCAAAACCATTTTCTTTGGCTCCAAGTTTAAATTAAATTCACTAGTGGTGAAATGGTCCAAGCTTGCATGTGATATGTAAGGAAATTGGCTTGTAGTGAAGGTTAAAACAAACATGTCACTTTCTTTTCTTATGCATGCATGTGGTGTTGTTTTTCAAAAGATGCTCTTGTATTTATTTAGGACTTATGGTTGTTTTGGTTTGGTTTAGGCATCCCAATTAATAAGGGGGGGGGGAGGAATGAACGAAAATTTTGACTTATGAACACGAGATGTATGATAACTAAAGTTTACACGAAAAGATTTTGGGTTTTCGGGGTTCCGTTTGACTAAAAATGTAAATTAAACGTTAAAACGTAAAAATCAATACCGGGAGTGATCGTAAACTACGAAACACTTAGAAAAGTAAAACTAGTGCTTATAATATCTAGACTAATTCAATATTCGAGGTCGATAACGCGTATGATGACGTTATTTCAGATTTACGCGGGTTATACTTCTGGTAAATCATCAGATTCAAACGTAACGTATAAAAGTCAAGAATAATGACCAGAAAAGTTTAAAATATTGACCTGAAATTTACGGGCTGTGACATGTTTCTTCTCCATTATTGAGTATACATGGGAGTACTAGTTTCTTTTACTTGTTTGTTTTTCTCTTTTATTCGTTTTTTTATGGGTACTTCTATAGAACATTGGGGACAATGTTCAACTTAAGTGTAGGGGAAATAAGCCTTAGAAACTATTAAAAGTTGACAAGTCATAGTTATAAGTAGTGTTAGCATCTTTACTTGTACTCAGCAGTGATTTCGTTTTTACGCTTAGCTTGGGACTAGTGAAAAATCGGGGACGATAAATTTATCCGTTAGGACATCCATAGATTATTCTATAGGCGCTTCTCATTCTATGATCTCAGTGTTGATAAAATAATGAAAGTCAAACATGGTAATTGAGAAAAGAAAAGGGAAAAGTCCAAAAAAATTAGGGATAATTAGTGTAAATATAAAAAATGGTGAAAACGGGACTTGTCGAAGCTATTGATTCCTTAGTTCCCCTTGGCGAACCCTTAGCTACTTTTCGAGGTTATTAGTCGAGGGGGATTGAGATTCTTGGTTTTCTCAAATGTTTACTTTATAACATTGCGTGAGGACACGGCAATATCTTAGTATGGGGGATTTTGGTATGTGCTTAATTACACATACCATTTTCCATCAAAACGGACTTAAATGACTAAAAACGTACCAAAAATATATTGTATTTGTATGTTTTGCATTTGTATTGTGCAGGAAACGGATATTCTAGAAAAGGACAAAAACAAAGCTTAAAACGACAAAACCGAGCACGAGAATGAAAAGAGCGTGAAAAGAAGTGAAAGTCAAAGCCAAAGTCAACCCCGACAGAGTCAAAGCAGTCAAAGTCGAAATACAACTTCAAGGACTAAAGTTTTCAAGTCATCAAACTTGAATTACAAGGACTTAAAGTGCAAAAAAATGGTATTTATAACTTCAAGGGCCAAATCTGCCAAACCCTAAAGTTATAGATCACAAGGACTCATTTTTCAATAACTCTTATAAGAGTGAGGGGTCATTTCTGTCAAACCCTCAAAGCTTATACACCATAAGGACTAGTGTTGCAAAGGTACTTATATCTTTGAGGGACCAAAGTTGGCAAGTCTCCAAACCTTTCCCCTGTTAATACTCAAAACAGTTTTTCCCGCCCAAATAAGCCCAAGAACAACTCACGGGCTTTCTTCCCCATCTTTACCCTGCAACCCTAAAATTACCCATTGGGTAATAACCTCTTCCCCTCCCCACTAAAATCTTTGTCACATGTTACCTTGCCTGGCAATCCCATTTTTTACAAGATTAATCTAACGTCGGGAATGAAACCAAGAAAGCACAAGTTGATATCAATGGCTAAGATTAAAGATTCAAGCCTCTCACACAAGAAGCACATCTTCATTTTGTCTCAGCAAAGAAACACACCAAGAAAGAAGTGAAGAGACCAAATGAAGACCTGGAAAGTTTATGTATAAATAGGTCTTATTGTAAGCCTTCAAAGGCATCGAATTTTAAGTCATTTTTCTGTTTTATTTACTTTAAAATTTTTAATTCTAAGTCTTGTAATGTTTTCTCTAAGTTAATGAAAGTTTTGAGGTATTTTATGTTAAACACTTTGTCCTCAAGTTTTATGATCTAACAACATTATTTAAGCTCTTTTGTAACCTGTACAATCCATTTTCAGAAAATCATAAAGATGTGTTAAGAAAATCACAAAAATAAGTTCACCCTTAAATTACCTCAGCTAAATCATGGAAGATAAGCTTGTAATGGAAGAGCTTATAGACCCACTAGCTTGTCTTTTGACAAGCTAGAGCTTGTAGACTGCCTTAATTGCCCTGTTTAAGCAAGGGTTAAGTAAGTTTTCTCTTTTTCCAATTTTTGCAAAATCATTGTAGCATTGCTTATTATTGCTTATTTATGTCTTTTCTTGCTTATTAGTGCTTATTATACCTAATTAGTGTTAGTTTATGCTTTTGAATCATTTGTTCTCACTTGTTCTTTAAATCTGTCATTTATAGCTAAAATCTGTCATTTGCTTATTGAGCTTAATTGATTGCTTAATCTCTATTGAAAAGTGTTCATTAATGCTTAACATGTTCATATAATCATCTATTTTTTAAAACCCTTTGCTTAAAACTCTTTAAAAAAAGTCTTAAAATGGTTTTGAACTTCTTAAAGGGGTGTTTGGGTTAAGACCCAAAGTGGGTCATTTTGGTGTCAAAACACTTAGGTCATTTTGGCCGGATTGCATAACCATTTTTAGTTAGTATAAATTAGTTTTTATAGGTTTAGAGAGTTTAAAATTTGGTTTTAAGGTTTTTATAAACCACCCTTTGAATCTGTGGTGACAGAATCAATTCAAAGGGCTTTGTTGGATTAAGCTTGTTAATAACAGCTTTTGAGTCTCATTTTTGTATCCATTTGGTGTCTAATTGGAGTAGTCAAAGTGTCTTTGTGGTTAACTAAGTTTATTCAAAACCTGTCAAACTCTTGAGTCAAGTCTTCATTGTGTAAAAGTAGCTTTTTAATTCTCAATTTTTTTAGTTGGTAAAAATATTTTTAGCTTTTGAATCTTTGAGAACAAGCTCATTAGGGGCTAGTCTCAATCTGTTTTAGCTTAGTTTTCTATTTGAAGCTTCTTTGGTGGCTTATCTCAAGAGCTACAATTAGCCCTTTGAGTCTGCCATAATCCCCAAAAGGGTGCCCTGGTGCAAAGGGCCATTCTCTCAGCCCTTTTAAACTGCTTATTTGCTTTCCATTTTCATAGTTTTTAGCTTTTTTAGAAAGCTCTTAGGCTGAGCTTTAAGCTTGTTCAAGCTCAGCCATTGAAACCCACTCTAAAGGGCTTAAAAATAAGCCCCAAAGGTGGCCCTCAAGGCTGTTTGACCTGTAGTTTTAGCATCTAGGCTTATTTGCTTATTTGGGCTTTTCTGTATATTTTGTTTGCTTAATTTAGGTCATGTATGCTTATTAGGATAGTCTAAGTCCTTTTGTTTGCTTAATTCAAACTGCATTGTGCTTATTTGTTCTTATTCAGCTAGCAATACTAAGATTTCAACTAGCAGTACTAACTTTTAAAGTTAGTACTGCTGAGTTCATAAGCCCATTTCTGGCTTATTTGGTGGTTCTTAATTGTTCTCTTTTGATCTTAGTTGCTTATTGTGTGTAATTTTGTATCTGTGATTGCTTATTTCCCATTTGTTTTGCTTAATCTGTTTAAAAATCCAAAAGAAAAAGCCCCTTTGTGCCTCTTGTTTACTTTAGCAATCTGTCTGTCAAAGCCTTTTCTATTAGTCTTTTCATTGCTTATTTTTAGTTCAAATTACTTATTGATTATTGATTTATATAGACTTTAGGATAAGCTTTCAGGTTTTGTAATCCAAAAAGCCTTAATTTTCTGTCTAAGGGCTTAAAGTTAAGCTTGAAGTTGCTTGTTTGTCTGTATATAGCCATTTTTGTATCCGAATGCTTATTAGCTTTTTCTAGCTTTTTGATAGTTAAATTTACTTATTTAGTGTTCAGTTGAGCTTTTCAAGTTGGTGTTAAGTTACTCTAGCTTATTTGATTGCTAAAAGCTTTTTGAAGCCTTATTTGGCTCAACAGTTAGCTTGTTTCTTTTATTTTTTAAGTTTTTAAGCTGTCAGTGTTGAGGGCTGATTTGTGATTAAAAAAATAAAGTGCTTTTATTAAAAATGCTTATTGAGATAAGCTGGAAACTTCATTTTAGTTTTCCTAGGATTGTCTTAGCTTATTTTAATTTCTGCAATTTTTTCAAATTTTTATAAAATCGTTTAGTATTTTTAATATTTAATTTTCATTATTTTAGTTTTTTAATTATAATAAATAAATTAAAAGTCAGAAAAATTTAATTCTTTTTTACAAAATTTTCTTTTATCATGTAGTATCTAGGAAAATTGTAAAATTGTTGCTAGGGTTAATAATTTAGGGTTTTGTTTTTTAAAGAACGGGATTTCAAGTCCCGTTCTCGTTTTCTCGCGTTTTAGCTCAAAACACCTTCGTTTTTAATCTAGAATTTTCATACTTTTTAAAAATGTTTAGTAATTTTTTTTTAGATTTTATTTTCATTAATAAGCTTAGAAAATTCATAAAAATACATAAAAGTTAAAAAATATAAATCTTTTTTTAAATTTTTCTTTTATTCAAAATAGTTTCTAGAAAATATTAGAGCTTTCGTAAGGTTATTTTTTCAAACGTTTAGTGTTTTTAAAGAACGGGATTCGATCCCGTTTTGTTTTGACTCGTTTTTTAGTCTTAATTCAAAACTCAGTTTTTGATTCTAGTTTTTGTTTAAACTTCCTTTTTAGTCACTAGGACCATATAATAGTTTAAAACTCATTTTGAGGATGACATTGAATAATTTAGGTTTTTGCTCGCGTTTTTACGTACCGTTTAAGGAATTTAAGTGAATTGCTTTCGTTTTAGGTTTACTTTTGCTTGATTTTGCATTTTCACTTGTAGTAATAGAAAACCAATCATATCCTCGTTCCATTCAAGCATCGATTATCAATTCGTCATTTGATTTTCAATTATGCACCTCGTTGGGACATAACGACTCGGGAAATCAAACTTCCGGATATATATTGATTCTCTTTGTGAATTTTGACTTTTTGCCCTGGTCAAGGGCAATTGGTTGGGATTTGCATTGTGTAGTATTATATATATTATAATACGAATCAAATTTTGGCGCCACTGCCGGATGTGTACGTATGGTCTAGGTCGCCTTTTCTGGAGCATTGATATCGGTATTAAATTATATGTACCGGTAGTATATTAAATTCTAGAACTTGTTTTTTTGATGCATCCCGAGACCGCATAGTAAGTATTAGGATTTGCTAGAAAAGAAGCACTAAGATTAACCCATGTTTTAAACCTGTAATTGTTATTATGGTCACATCGACTGTATTACTATCCCACACCCCTGCCATGCACTCATTTTTAGTGATACTCCTAGTACAACCCTCCGAGCCTATCCTTTTTCACGGTTCTCGTAACTTTTTTAGTTAAGCCGGACTATTAATGAAGAGCATTGTTAACCCTTAAACTAATCGTTACACCCAAATCGCATTAGCCTACCTTATATGTACCCATCACCGTAGTTACATTATTATTTTAACCCACGTAATTAATTTGAGTACACCGGTTGACTAAATCCTTATCCTTATAAATAATGTTTTGGGACGATTGGGATTCATGGTAGTATTCATCTTATGAAGAATTAGGGAAGAAGTAATTTATTACCCCCCAATAGAGCTCAATAGCTCCATTTTATGTTAATCCATCTCAAATCGGGGGGTCATTAGTTTTGTTTGTATTGTTAAATATCGAGTATGTAAAAGGTTCAAGTGTTTGTAGGGGTGTATCATGATGTATTATATGTTTAAGCAATGGCAGGGCAAAAGTGTACAAAAAAATGTATATAAAAATGTATATGAAAAAAGAGAAAAAAATGTACGGGCTGCCATTTGCTTATGTTTATGTTTATATTAGAGTCAATAAAAGAAAAAGAAAGAGATTGGTGTAGAGTTTTGTAGAGTTTGTATATCTTTGTCCGAGTCTTGGCTTAGCAACCAAATCAGCGTGTATTCTTATAAATAATTAGCTAACCCTTTCACCCTAAATTCACCCAAAGCCACCCAAATATATCCCATCCGTTTCCGTTTCCGTTAATGTTATCTTACACCTACACCCCACAACCCTTTAAAAAGACCTCTTTGACAGTAATGACTAGTACTTGCGCCTAGTAGTGGAGGTTTGATCCTTTACCAAGCCTATGGTAATTTATATGCTATGATACGTAATGAGTGTTGATTTTCCATATACACCCGAGTGAAAGAGAGAATCTCAAACACTTATGTGAGGTGCTAGTATATACTTTCCGTGCTTTTAATTACGAGGTCTAGAAGGTTGTGTTGTAAAATGCTTTTAAAGAGTAGGTTAAATGACCCTAATATTGCTATTGTCTAGGTAGAAAAGCCCATTTGCTTGAGGACAAGCAAATCCCAAGTGTAGGGGTATTTGATGAGGTGTCATTTTATACACTATTTCGGGGTCATTTAACCCCTTAAATCATGCAAATATGCCCAGATTACGTGCTTAATCGTTTGTTTTTAGGTTTTAAGCACTTCGATGACTTTTGGAGGAAACTTCATATGGACTTGGGGTCCTTTGGAGAAGAAAGGACAAGACTGACTCTACTCCAATCTTGAAGATGTTGAGCAACAGAGTGTGGAGACGGTGTTCATGTGTTTCAAGCGACGGAGTCAGGACGATTGAAGTGACGGCGTCAGAGATCTGGTGACAGCGTCAAAACATCGCCGACCTAAAGAAACCCTAGAAGATTTTGTGTCACGAGATTTAGAAGATCATTTCACTTGTGAGCAAAGTACCAGATATTGTTTTTGTCATAAATCCTTCATACGAACTCGGATTTCAACGATTCAATAGCCCACGCGATCACAACGAGAAAATCTACACTATACGAAAAATGACGTTGCTACGGCGTCGGGGTTTTTGGGGACGGCGTCGGGGTTTTTGGCGACGGCGTCGGGATTGCCGACCTAGGGTTTTCCTATAAATATAGCCTCATAACTTCGTTTTTATCAAGCCCCAAACCCTAGGGCCGAATATGAGGTTGGGGTAGGTATTTTCAAGCAAACTATAGAAGACCTTATTCATTCCATAAACCTCTTGTAATGGTTTGTCTTATTCACTTATATCTTAATTCATGTTTTTAATTCCTTTTGTTGATTTATGAATTCTAATTGTTTAAAGTTGCTTTGGGGTTAATTCATCTAGTATTTATTTGGGTATGCATGAAACTTGTCATTAGTTGATTAGATCTTGTTGTTTGTGACAGATTCAATGAGTATAATTGATTATAGTTTATAATTCTTGTTTCCTATTGCTTCTTGTTGATGAATGTGCGCGTTAGGCTTTAGAAAACCAGCTTTTGTCTGTATCGCTGTTGACATGTCTAGGGAAACGCGAGTGTGTAGAAAGGATACCATCGGGTAACAGTCTTCATACTACCTTACCCCCTTATATGGTTGATCCCTCTTAAGATATTTCACATGCATTTAATATACTCTTAGGGGCCTTGTAATAGTCTTCATACTACCTTACTTGTGCGTTGCCCTAACGGAATATTAAATAGACGGCGGGTTCGTGTAATCCGTTCATGACCTAGGAAATACTTACACATTACATCTCAAGTGTGACAAAGCAATAGGTAGAATTGGATAGCTAGCAAGGAGTAGTGCATCCCAAGTGAATACGCTTCGTTGTATAATTGTTATTTAGTTTATTAGTTTAATTAGCTTAAAACCAAAACCTCTCTAAAACCAGAATTTACTTGCTTTCATAAAATATAAAAACACAAAAATAATCTTCCTTCAACCCTTAGACCTTAGTGAACATTCGATCCGACCTTCGTGCTATTCCCCTAGAGAACGATAACAACCCCCCGAGTCTTGCCTATACTACACTGCAATGATTAGGTACACTGCATAGGGGATTGTCAAACTTCTTGTGAAGTCTTACGACGACCGCATCAACCACGTCTAACATTGTTCCCTTTAAAGGCGTACGGACAACCAAACCACTCCTAATCCATACAATCAAGGTTTCTTAACATTCCCGAAAACCTGTTCTTTTTTTCGTGATGCCGATAAAGTTTTACAACATCAGTCACTGTGGGTTTTCTCAAATACTCAGGTTCAAAATTTTCCATAACAGAACTACAAAAATGATCAAGAGATAGACGTGAACTTCTCTCACTCATTTGCATATATTCATCTAGAAAATCAAGATTAATGCTGCATGCCAATTGACGAATTGCAGAGGTGCACTTTAACAACGGGGAAATGCCTTCTTTTCTGGTACAGTCAATCACTATTATCATGAAAGAATGAAGAATGATTAGTTACCTCATCAGCTATCCAGTTGAAAAAGGGGCGAGCCATTCAGAATGTCTTTCGGAATTTATATGCATTCTACATCGAATTATCGCTAAACGGTCATGAGCACCATAACGATATTGATATACGGGGTTTCTCGTCGGTCGATTTGCTTGTTATCTATTCCTAATAAATAACATCGCTCTTTTAAGAAAATTCACCCTAGCGCTAACAACTTCAATACCTTCTTCTGAGTCGGGGAACATAAAGTATAGGAATTCATTTCGATAATGAAGAATGAATTATATGTTGTTTGAGTAAGAATATGAGAAGATGTGTGTAAAAATGGTGAAGTTTATAGGGATTTATAAGTAAAAAATAAGGTAGTGGAGTTTTTTTATTTTTTAGAAATATCCAACGACCACTTTCTTTGTTTTATCCTCAAATCACGATGATGTGTAACTCACCATACAAAACGTGTTAGAAAGTGACTTAAACTTTAAGGTTGGTTTAATCATGAAGAAGAAGAAAAAGAAAAAAAGGGTTCGTTTTGGTTTTGGTTTGAAGAGTCGACTTCAGCAGGTTATCGTATAGGTTCATTCGTTAGTTTTGAAGATTCATTAATTGCTTTGTTTTGTATTTGTTTTTTGGATCAGAATTGGTATTGGACTTTAGACTTCTTTGGTTCTTGCGTTAAGAATTGGTATTGGGACTTTGTTTATGTTTGGCTAGTTAGGTTGTTTGTTAGCACTGCGCAAATATAGAATTTGGATAGATATTTGTTTTTGGTAATTTGTGTGACTTGTCCATCAAGTTTGATTGGAATTTAGAAACTATCATATGACGATTAGTTTAACCTATAAATATTGATTGATAGGTTTAGTTTTCTTTGTATCTTTTGAATTGCAATTTTGTATTGGTACCTTTGAATTTGGTTTGGTATTTGAATAAAGCTTCCGCTTCGTTTGTCATCTTCGTTTGTTTATTTCGTCTTTGAATTACCAACAAGTGGTATCAGAGCCAGGTTTGTTTTGCCATGAAGAAAAAGAAAAAGAAAAAAATGGTTCGTTTTGGTTTTGCTTTGAAGAGTCGACCTCAGCAGGTTATCGTATAGGTTCATTCTTTAGTTTTGAAGATTCATTAATTGCTTTGTTTTGTATTTGTTTTTTGGACCAAAAGAATTTGTATTGGCTTTAGACTTCTTTGGTTCTTGCGCTAAGAATTGGTATTGAGACTTTGTTTATGTTTGGCCAGTTCGGTTATTTGTTAGCATTGGGCTTACATTTAAATTTGCTTTCTAGGAATTAGTTTTGACGAACATGATTGGCTATTTGGATTTTAGAATTTGAGCCGTAATTAGATTTCTGTTAATCGATCGATTGAAGATTTGTTACTTTGGATTTGTTTTGTTTTGGTATTTGAATTAGAATTTGAAATTTGAGACCGTAATCCTTATTATATAAGTGGGTCATTAGAATTATTATTCGTATCATATTTGGGGCGTTTGAATTATTAGAGCCCGTTCGTCAAGTTATTTATTAACTTGAATTTGTTTGATACGGATAATAAGTTTGAAGTTGGACCGTAATACTTATCAAATAAGTGGGTCATTAGAATTTGAATTTGGCATTTGGAATTTGAAGATCGATTTGGTGTTTGAAGACTTGATTATTATCATGTCGTTTGAAGTTTGTTCGATCGTTTGGGAATTTGTTAGTTTGAAAATTTGGATCTTCGTTCGTCGGGCTTTTGAAGTTAGTTGCTCGAATTTGATTGTCTTTGGAGAAGATCGTTTGAGCCGATTTGTTTGTTTGGTTGACCGTGTTCGAATTTGTCGGTCAACGTTTGATTGTTCGTTTTGAAGTCATCGGTATTTGATTTGGATCGATTTTGTTTGGGATTGCTTTTGGAATCGATCGTTCGTTTTGAATTAGGCTAGTATCTCTAGCGTTTAGAAATTAGGATCTTGAATTTGGTTTGGAACAGGTGGAGGAGTTTAAGTCACGGTAAAGATTGTTAGAAGGTGACTTAAACTTTAAGGTTTGTTTCGTAAATTTGGAATTTAGATATATATTTGTTTTTGGTAATTTGTGTGACTTGTCCACCAAGTTTGTTTGGAATTTAGAAACTATCCTATGACGGTTAGTTTAGCCTATAAATATGGATTGATATGTTTAGTTTTCTTTGTACATTTTGAATTGGAATTTTGTATTAGTACCTTTGAATTTGGTTTGGTATTTAAATAAAGCTTTCACTTCGTTTGTCATCTTTATTTGTTTGTTTCGTCTTTGAATTACCAACAAAACGTTTTGATCATAACTCACGAATGAGTGTGTTCGACCGCAACTCACTCGGTGAGTTTGGTCCACTACGGCCTGTAACTTTTATCTACTATGTTTCATTAAATAAACATAAGCAGAGAAGTAGTCATGTATTTATTGACTTTGGCCCACAAAAATCTAATGAAAGATAGATCGTGCATAACATGATTTATGTTAAAGCAAAATAATGAATTCAATTTCCAACTTCAACATGTGTCACCACTATAATCTACAAACCGCCAAATATATATCCGGTGCAAAACTCCACACATTCAACATGCAAGCTAAGTGTCGATGACCGCTTCACAATTTTTATTAAGCTGTCGACGACGATTCCTAATTACCCACTAATTATTGTGATTAAGATTGTTTACTAAATTAATGCCAATAGTTCCATTAAACAAAAGTATAGGTTATTTATTATTTTAGGACATTAAAACGCAATAATTATTTATTGTATATGTATAAGTGTATAGCTTTGCCACACACCCATTTATTTGATTAGTAGTACTATCGGAGTAAATAGGTTAAAGACATATATAATGCACATATTTTGTTGTGTGCATTAACGGGCACCAATAATTTGGTAGTTATTAGTTAAACACGTATATTAACAAATAATATTTGGTAACTAAAATAATATTTGGTAACTAACTATCTATAATACTTAGTATTAACTAAAATAGGAGTAGTCTAAATAGGGAAAATAGGTTTGTAGAAAAGCATTGCAAGTGTTGTAAAGTAAGTGGAACAGTATAACATATGTTGCACCCTAAGCATCCAAAGTTTAACTAGATAAAGATATTACTAGCTGGTTGATGATCAGTAGGTCTAGTACCAGTAAGTGATACTTTGAGGAAGAAAAAAAAACCAATTGGGGTGTAAAAGAGTTGTCTCATGTAAAATAGATCTATTAAGATCTTTTTAATGAAAATTGACAACATCATATTACATATATGTTTTTGTTAAAACATTATGTAATAGGTGATATTGTTTAATTGTTTTAATCGATAGACTTCTTTTAAAACGGTTTTGTATAACGGATCTTACAAAACATTAGTGTTTTAAACAAAAGATGAATTAAAATCGTTTTGTTAAGAAACACTTGTGATTAAGCATGTTGTTAATAGTACCAAAATTAGTTTCAAACTATTCATGGGACCTCATATTAACATTTGGAATGTCACGAGTGACATCAAAGGATCTGCTCCCGAACTTGTTAAAAGGGAGACCGATACTCGAGTTACGTGTACGGTAGATGCTTTGAAGCATTCAGAAACCTTATATGTCATAACTATGCGTTATATGGTCTGAATGACATGAAAACTAAGGTCATGAGGGAATCCAACCTTGGATAATGGTGGATTAGCACTTTGGTATCATGTCATGTATATGGTGATAAGAGTTTGATTAACTCTTTCAATGCAGTTGAGAATGGAGAGAACGAATTTTGGGCCTCTCCAACTGCTAATATCAGGGGAAAAGGAGATGTGATTCACATCTGGAAAAGAGTCTAAGTTAACCAACGCGCTGTACGCGCCGGATATTCGTAGGAATCTTGTGTCCGGATGGTTACTTAATGAAATTTGGCTTTCATTTTGTGTTTGAATCAAATAAAAATTGAGTTAACAAATAACATAATTGAGTCTGTACGGGTTACGCCTTTAAAAATGTTTAAGCTGAATGTATTTTTTAATGGTCATTTCAGTAAAATGAGTATGAATTCAGCTTATTTGATTGTTTAAATGTATGGCATGGTTGACTCGGACATGTTTTAATTTTTAACTCAATATGTTGTCTAATTAAACCAAATTGGATACTCTTTTTTGTATTGACACGGATTACAGAATTAAAACTTGTGTTGAAGCCAAATTGACAAGATTGTCTTTTCTTCGGTTAAACTAGATCATAACCGAACCCCTTGATATGATTCACATGGTTTTATGTGATTTAGAATTGATACCTACTAAGGTAGCGAATAGCGAGTACTTCATCATATGTGTTGATGGTGGTACAAAATATTGCTATTTATACTTACTTAAGAGTAGACAAGATTGTTCTATATAAATAAGTTGAGCATCAACTTATTATCGAAAATAAGATGGTTCGAAGTCATATCAGAGGTGAATATGTGTTTCTATTTCTAAATTTATGTGCTAAACTTAGAATAAGACACAAATTTATTACTCTTGATACTCCAACAAGAGAATTGTGAGTTGTAAATCTTCTTGTTGAAGTCCTACGATGACCGCATCAGAAGATATGGTTAATGCCATGTTCGTAAGTCCTGGTTTAAGCCATGGCATGTGGGGGAAAGCAATTACATCGGCTACTTATTTGTTAGATAAGATCCCTTGTAAATAAAATAAGATATTTCTTATGAATTTGGATGAGAAGAAAACTATCGTATAAGTATTTACAAATGTAAGTGGATATCTTGCCAAGATATCCGTATTGAACCCCAAGGTTCAAAATATTTGACATGAAACTGTGAATTGCATATGTTCATAACAGTAGTGCTTATGGTTTCTTTGTGTATGTTGATATACACAAGGATACGATAATGGAATAAAGAAGTGCTTCCTTCTATGAAAATATATTTCCTTGTTAACGAAGGAAATAGGAAAGTCATCTAGAATAAACGACGAAGTTGTCCAAGTTCAGAGACAACAAGATGATAATGATCTCCAAGATGAGAGACAAGATCAACCCAAGGAAGAAGAGGTTGAACCTAGATGAAGCAAAATGGCAAGAACCGAGAAATCATTTGGACCCGATTTTTTTTCCTTTTGGTAGAAAATGAACCTACTTTTTATCGAGAAGCGGTAACTTCCTCGGAATGGCTTAATGGAAAGAAGCCATTAAAAGTGAAATAGATTCTGTTTTACAAAATCATAATTGGGAGCTCGAGGATTGATGACATCAAATAACGTCTATTTTATAGCATCATTTATCCCAAGTAATTGACCCATTTTGTATGATTATTGCAAAGAATTATTAATTAATCGTTTGTATTTGAGAATCGCAGTAATTATGGAGTACTTGGTGAAAGTTGACTAAAAGGCACGCATTCTGGAGCTTAAAAGAAGATATTTTGAAGATTACTGTTCTGACAACCAATACACCGTATCCATCAAGGAAGATACGGCGTATCTGTGCCTGCACTCACCAAAGACCACAAATGAAACATGATCAATATGCCGTATCCAGAGAAGACCAATACGCCGTATTGGAGATATAGTATGTGAATATTCTAGAAGATATCAAACGTGGTCCCTACTCCAAGAAACCCCAATACGCCGTAACCAACACATTGGATACGCCGTATCGACACCGACTCCAGACCTTATAAATAGAAAACTCAAAAATGAGTTTTAAGTGTGCTAAATCATATTCTCGATACCTAAACCACAAAAGTTAATTTTCAGAGGAGAAAAAGAGTAGAAGAGGTCTTGCAACGC